>JANBTT010000204.1:0-21811 GCA_027578915.1 Coemansia sp. RSA 1200 | reverse complement strand
TACACAAGTTAATATCAGAGATAACTACGAAAATGCTTTTGCTCTTAGAACCCAAGACCACCGCGGGCACCGCGTTGTGTCTGTTGACGCATTGCTAGTCCAGCATTAAACTGCTTTTCCAGATCTGTCTGGATCATTGTTGCATAATCCTTTGAAATCGCCGAGTCAAACTGTGAGGCATTCTTTGTGGATACGGCGCTGTTTTCGCCCGTGTCTTTTTCAGAGGATTTCTTGATTCCCATGAACCGCAAGAACTTGTTTTTGCGATCTTCACTCTCGAACTGAGCGGCCGACCAGTTGTTCCACCCTGCACTGGAAGGTTTATCTGAGGGCAAATTCGAGTCCTGATCTGGGGCTGCGGATGGAACCGATGTGGATACAGGTGAGGTTATTGGGCTGCTGTCCACCTTGCGGCTCTTCTTCTTTCTCTTGTCCTTCTTATCCTTCTTTTCCTTGTCCTTCTTTTTGGCCTTCTTTTTGGCCTTCTTCTCTGCAGACTTGTCGGTCTTTTTTGTCAATGCATTATCTTTAACCTTGGAATGCTCCTTCAATGCCTTCTCTTCGCGTTTACTACTGGAGGTTTCCTTCTTTTTCGTCTTCCCCATGATCGCTCATACAGAGATTTCTACCCGTTTCAACAAAACGTACAACAATACTAGACTAAATAGCAAGCAAACGAATAATTTATATAAACCCAACAAGAGCATGAGCAAAAAAAATTATAACCTCTATTAGCACCAGAGAAAAGAAGCATCTATAAAAATCTTTAATAAGAAAAGAAACGTTCCGATCAGCCCCAGATCAAATCAAGGCTCCTCAACAATATCGACATGTATAAACACATCGCGCAGCCCAGAAATGTTTGAGCGAACAGTGCTATCAATGGATCTGGAAACACTGTTACGAACTGCAATAGGGCACTGCGGCATTTCTTCGTTGTATGCAGTTAGACTGGCTGCAATGTTTGCTCTGGCATGGATAATGCCAACGGTCTGTGACTCGGTAAATGGCCAAAACTGTACTTTAGGTAGGTCAACAACAAAGGGTACATTGGTGAATATCTGCTCTACGGCTGCATTAACTTCCGCTTGAGTATGGTCGGGTAGCCGTAACAACAGCATGTACATTGAGTCGCGTACTAAAGGCACGACACTAGCAAAGATCAAGGCTGCGATGGCTATCGATGCAAGAGGATCAAAGCCCGTCCATCCAAACTGTTGGATCAGCAAAGTCGATATAATCACACCAACGCTCCCTAGGGTGTCAGCCAGTACATGCAGAAAAACGCCCTGCATATTCTGGCTTCTGTGATGGTGATGATCATGGGTACAGCTGTTGCCATGATCAGGGCTATGTTTGTGGTCATGATTGCCATGTGAATGATGATGATGGTGTCCATTGAATGCAAGAATTCCAAACAGATTTACAACAAGACCGCCAAATGAAACAAGAAGCAGTCTTTTGGTGTTCATCTCTGGAGGATACATCAGCCGTTCAATCGCCTCAAAGAATATAGAGATAGAAATCAGCATTAGGAACACTCCATTTGCAAACCCTGACAAAGTCTCGATGCGGCCGTATCCAAATGTGTACGTTTCGTTTGGTGGCCACTTGCTCATCACTGCTGCAACAAGCCCAACTGTAAGTGCAAGGCAGTCGAATAACATGTGGATCGCATCAGATATGAGTCCTAGACTGTTTGTGATGTATCCATATACCATCTGAACAAGCATGTAGGATAAATTAAGCAGCAAGAACATGAATATACTACGCGACTCCTTATCGCTCATTATGTCACGCACGAGCTGTCGTGTTTGAACCAAGCTTCGCTTCAAAATGCTTTTTGTATCTGCATGTTTGGCATGTTTAGAAAAGTGCGTATGTGGCAAACGATCATTGTGGTGACTGCAGTCATCGGAATGCTCTTTGGAGGTGCAAGTGTGTGCGACACGCTTCCGTGTCTTGGCCGCCGCCGCAGCTATATCATATTCCTCAATAGTGGTGATAAGCGGCTGTCGCGTTCTGCGGATTCCCGATGTTGGCGTAGAGGGCATTGTTCGACAGAAACAAATGCAGCGTAGTTCAAGCCTCAAGCATGGAATATCTGAATGATCAGTACCAGGATATAATGAAAGAATACGACAGCAATAGTTAACAACAAAGCAAAAGAACGGCTGCGCTAGGAAGCGCTTATTATAAGAGTATATATATATCAGAAAGTCTAGGGAGAAGAAGAGGAAAGACCAGAAACTCTTACAAACAACAAAAGACAAAAGACAAATAAAAGGCAGAATAGGGGTCTTCCGAGTGATGACAAAGCTGTAAAAAGTAGGAAATAATAAAAAATGTTATAACCAGAGTAGATTGATCTTTCAAGCATGTGGTGTTGCAATTAATGCGGCTCAAGCTGTGTGGAACCGTCCTTTCTCCATAGCCGTAGACCAAAACCTTTGTGACAAATGGGCTATTTGTTAATCACATGTTTCACGTTGATTCATGCTTTTCTGATCGTGTAATCCGTTTTATAGTTGATTGATTATGTTTTTGATTAATGTAATGCATTGAAATGGATTTGCCTCCACGGAAATGCTTTATGCCATAGACACAGGCTGGCAGATTCGTGGTTTCTCTCTTTTGCAACTTTAGTTTTTTTCGGATTCTTTTATTTGCAACTCATATTTACATCCATAAAGAAAAATGGTGCGTATTATCTGGATGCTTCAACGAATCCATTGGAAATAGCGGCGTCGCGGATTGCATCCATCTAATGGATGGGAAATTGATATCTGGAAGGGCTAAAAAGGAATTTATGGCGAATTTCGAATTCGCATGCGATTCCACAATTGTCTGGAAAAAGCGAATTTTAAATATCGAGATTCTTTTGCAGGCGCAGAACATGAATCTTCAATGCAGTTGAAGGCGAAAGAGGCCAATTTCCAGAGCTTTACCCACTGCTTCCAGAACTTCTGATTTTGGAGTTTAATGACATGCAGACCATCCTTATGTCGTCCAAAGTTTGCGAACAATCCTCTCCTGATCGTGGAATGCCAGACTACATAATTAACCCAGGAGATGTTTGTGGCCTAAAGGCACCAAAGTCGATAAATTTCTAGCACAGCAAATTGTATGTGTTTATTGTGCGCTATCTAGATTCAAATTGCTAACTGATAGCCGTTGGTATTTTTTTACCTCTTTTTCTGTTTTTTTTTTCATTATAGGGTAAAGTTCACGGATCCCTTGCGCGTGCCGGTAAGGTCAAGTCCTCGACACCTCCAGTCGAGCCCCAGGAGAAGAAGAATAAGCCCACGGGCCGTGCCATGAAGCGCGAAAAGTATAACCGTCGCTTTGTGAACGTCAGTGCAACTATGGTTGGAGGCAAGCGTCGCATGAACCCTGCTCCTGCAAAATAAGCTAAGCTGCTTTTAAAAGGGGAAATGTCGGGGTTTAGTGTTTCGTGGCATGCTTGCTAGTGAAAAAGCACCCAGCAACATACGACGGAGCATCTCTTCTGCGCGGGCGCCAGCTATAGCAGCTAAAGCTCTCTTAAAGTAAGGGGCAATTAGTTCTTTTTTGCTGCCTGCTGTAGTTTTCATCTTGTCCTACAAATCGTCAATACATGATTGTGTTTTTGGACACCGCATTTAAGATAGACTGTGTTGTGAGTGTGCTTGGATAATGATCTTTGTTTTTAAGTTACAGGAAGCAAAAGAGTCGCGCTATGTGCGGTGGTGCTGTTGTTGCTGTTATCGCTAGGGCTGGCACTTTCTGTGGCGGTCACGCGTGGTCTTGGGCTGTGGTCGGTGATAGAAAGGCTGATATGGTTCCGCTCGCTGTGGTCATCGTGCGGCTGGTTGTGCTGCTGGTGTGGATAGTAAGTGTGCGCGTGCACAGCCATCACAGGAGACGGCTGCTTGCGCAGATCGAACGGAATGTCACAGTTTGGAGAAATAGCCACCGGAAAGTACTGGTGGTAGCTGAAGGTAGCAGTTACAATGCCAATCATGGCGCCAAAAAGCACATCCGTGGGGTGGTGCCAGTAGTCTGCTAAGCGCGTGGCACCGACAATGGCAGCAATAAGAAGCGGCATAAACACCAGAAACGGCTTGTATGAGTGGCCCTGGCCGTCAAAAATGTGAAGCTTCCCGGCAAGATAGAACATGAGGTATGTCATGCCAGCAAACGAAAGCGATGTGTGGCCGGAGGGAAAGCTACGGAATCCCTCGTTTAAGACGGCGATATTCTCCTGTGTGCAGATGTCAATGGTCGAGAGGCCATGCGGCGGGTCTTGCAGAGGCTCCTTTGGCGGCACCGGAAGGCAGCGGGCAAGGAGATTGGGGCGCGGCCTGCCAACAACATTCTTGAGGACATCGGTGAACATAAGCGTCAGCGAGACGCCCATCAGCAGGCCAAGCAGAGCAACGTGAAAGTCGTAGGTGCTCTTCCTGTGTCCAAGAGATATCCCGGCAATGATGGCAATTGGGACCGCTATCGCCACGAAAAAGAGCATAGGAACCGTCACGGTCTGCTGGCTTGGGCGCACGTACGGATACGATATCGACTTGTCGTCAACCGAAAAGGCCTGGTAATGGGGCGTTGCTGTTGATAGATACAGCCAGACAAACATGCTTACCAGCGTAACCAGCCAGTCAAGCGCATATGACTTTAGCGGGGTTTCTGGTACCCGAAGACGCGATAGTAGACTGCTCACGAGTGTCATAGGTGATGAGTTTCCAAGGCTAAGGTACTTTCCAGAGAGGTTACGATGTATGTTGGCTAGTCAAGACCAGAGAATAATGTAAAATAAATGCAGCAATTCGTAAAGAAAGCAGAATGTGGAGAAGAAATTATAAAAGCAAAGCAGAAAGGCATAAAGACAAAAGACGCGTAGAGCTTAAGAGGTTTCCCCCTCTCTCTAATACAAAAAGGCCAAGCAAAGAAAAGAAAAGAGCACGTTTCTGATGCATGCATGCTTGTGCTGCGTTGCCAAATAAAAAAGCATAGTCCAAGATGACGAACGGACAAGAAAAATACGTGTTCTGGGTCATTACTCTGGCGCAACTGCGTCATCGATGATGTGGCGTGCAAGCTCAATAGCCTTGTCAAGACTTGTTCCAGTAACAGACGTGAGCCTGTCTAAAGCTCCTTCCTTTTGGCTCAATGCTAGCTCTTGCACAAGGAGCAGCGTAGCGATGTAGCCTGTAAACTCTATTGCTTCGCCAATCTCAGGAACCTCTTGAACGGCAATACCAGTGCTGGAAGGAGGCAAACGTGGTCGAGGATTTGCCTTTGCTTCTGTCTCTGCTGCTTCTGTCGCCTCAATCGCCGCAGAAATTGCAGTCAGAAGAGCATCCGCGGATTCAGATAGCGGAGGTGTGTCTTTTGCGACGCTGCTAATTGATGCAGCAATTTCAGGGGATTGCTGCTGCTGTTGTTGATGAGACGGAGATGCTGGCAGGACATCCGGTTCATGCACAAATTGCTCCTGCCTTTCTCTTTGCTGTTGGCTAGTTGTGATATCCACTATAATCGGTTTCGTTGTGTTGTCAGTTAGCGTGTTTGAGCATGCAGATGGCATCTTGGGATCTGGAGTTTTGGATAGAAGCTTCTGTGGTATCGGTTCTTCAGAACATACTGACTGAGTGACAGATGTCAGAGAAGGATCTATATTTGATGATGTTGAGGAAGCAGAGACAGAGACAGAGACAGAGGCAGAGGCAGAGGCAGAGGCAGAGGCAGAGGCAGAGGCAGAGGCAGAGGCAAGAATAGAAGCAACAAGAGAAGTCCTGTCGCTAACTGCGCCACTATCAGAACTTCCGACAAGAGTCTGGCCAAGCGGCTTAACAGCCTCTGGCATAATTGTTACAGGCGTTTTTCGACTCGCCAGCAAATCCTGTTGCTGTTGGAGTCTCTGCTGCAGTTTCTTCTTCTCCTGCTCAATCTGTCGCTGCTTCTCCTCGGCATCATGCTTCTGTTTCTCCCGTTGAATCCGTTGCTGCTCCTCTTGTTCAATCTGTTTCTGCCTCTCTTGTTCTATCTGCTTCTGTTCCTCCCGTTGAATCTGCCGCTGCTCCTCTTGTTCTACTTGCCGCTTCTTCTCTTGTTCAATCTGCAGCTGTTCCTCTTGTTCTGCTTTCCGTTGCTTCTCTTGTCTAAGCCACTGCCGCCGTTGCTCTTGTTTAACCTGTCTCTGTTTCTCGTGTTGTTTAAAATGCTTTAGAGCTGGATTAGAGGGGTCGTTCGCAACCGGGACTGTGTTCGCGCCTGACAGTGGCGGGAAACCCATCTCTGGTGACCCTATCTCTGGTGACTCTGCAGAGTCGTCTCGACAGAATGGCTCTGGAGTATCTCGCGTGCTGATTATAATCCCTTTTGGGCTTTTATGCGCCTGTTTAGTCGGTTTATCTTCTGACAATCCAGTCGGTTCGGAATCACCGGCGGGTCGCTTGAGCTTGCGTTTCGAAATAGCTAGGGCTGGCAATCGAGTTTCAAGTCCAGCGCTGGGCTGCTCTGGTCCACGCTTCAGTGCCAATTGTTGTGAAGACGGCGAATGAGGTGCCGCATTGTTCTTGGCCTTTTTACGAGACAAATCTGATTTTGTTTTCGTAGCTGGGTTTGCAGTATCTGGCAAAGAAGATGAGGGTTGCTGCGACCACACGCTGGGTTCCACTTTTGTGCCAAAGGATCCGAGAAAGTCAAAGATTTGCTGAGGTCGCAAACTGTCAAACGCCGGATATATCTGCTGTAGTCTCTCTGTAGGCTGTGAGCCCGATGCCTTCTTTGGTTGCGGAGGATGGTTTTCTATGTGAACAGGCTGAAGAAAGTCGGGATTGTCGCTGGTCTTTGATTGTATTGACTGCTGGAAAAAACCCCATTTCTGGTATTTAGTCTTTGGCCATGCCGGATTTTTAGGTCTGGAAGGCTGCATACCACAAGTAGATGCTGAACAGCAGACAAAGATGAATTAATAAAGTCTAATTCCAAACAGAAACAAGAAATAACAGAATCTCAAATAAACAGAATTTCAAATACATGAAGAAAAGGAAAACCCCTGGAATAAAAAAGGAGACAGGGAAGGGAAAAGAGCATTTTCCCATTAATCGACATGTCAGATTTAGGCTTGATAGAGTGTGAGTGGGGATCTATCAAAGTCAACTCTGTCTGCCAGACTCCACATAACATGAAGTACCAGCTAAATTGCAGTATTGATTACCAACATTTTGTCTATCGGCTTTAAGTTCCTATCAATGGATTAAACAACGATAATTTCCACAGGTCCAACGTATCTTAATGTGAAGAGAGCAATTGCTGACATTGGCGTTACAAGCAGAAAATAATATTGTGGCTATTAAATTTATATGTACATGATATCAGACACACTTTTGTTACTAGTGTCAATAGCTATATAATCAGAGCGTAGACTGAACATGTTATATCAATACAAGTTCCTATCACCAGAACTATGAACGTGATAGTTTGTTTCCAGTGTTTGCGGTTTAATCGAAACCAATTTTATTCTTGGACTACAACAATGAATTGGCAATAATTGGAGCTAAATATTTGTGTGGAGTTAACCACTAGATTGTTCTTGGGGCTTACATCATAGCTCAACGATGTGCAAATTCAAACATTAGCTTACCTATTTAGACTGCAGTAAGCAAAAGACTCAGGAAACCTTTAACCCACAGAATCAACCAGAAACAACATTTCATTTTTTAACTTGGCATTGGCCCACTTTAAAGCCAAAAAGCAGCACAATATCACCCACGCATGTAAGCCAGCAACTCCAATTAAACTACGTGCAATAACTTTTGTTGTTGTTTTTTTGTAATAGAAACAATGTTTGATACACCTGAGCCTAATATGTTTTTAAACATAATTTGTTTGTAGCATTGCCAGAAAGCAAATTCATTTGTAATGCATTGTATCTGCGTCTTACTGATATTTACCTTTGAAAGCTACAACTAACCTTACGTTTGTCGATATTTGTATACCCATTTACCTGCCAAACGATTGACTATGGCTAAACATTCCATTTCATAAACTTTCCTCTTGTAAACATCTCAGGAACGGGGTAATTGGTATTGCACAATGAAATAAAAACATTAGCTCTGGAATTTTGTTCCTTCAGCTTCCATTACATAAAGAAAAATCAACTAGTTCCGTGGAAACTGACCGAATGTTAACAATCAGTTGTGAGATGCAGGCAATAATACCTTTTTAGTACTCACTGTATATTTTTAAAGTAAACAAAACATGGCAAAACCAGGGGTTCGTTAGACGGAGGCCGGGCGTGTATGTTCAATGAGGTATTCCATGCAGTTTAGGTTATTTAACCGCCGCTTTGCTGGTTGGCTGTTTACAACATAACAACAACAAAGGCACAGGCAATATGCCTATCGAACAAAGGGCCTTCTTTTGCGCTGTTCAGCATATATGCAGAAAAAACAAGCGTTAGCTTGCTGGCTGTTATCCAATGTTTGTAGGCTAATAAAAGAAATAGAAAAACACATTCTCTCTTTTACAACACATACGCACACACAACACAACACAGTGTAACTGCTGTTGCTTTGTTTCAGAATAAAAAGTTTTTCATTTATAAAACACAGGCCATTTTTCTCATTGCCACACCTCTTGTCTGCTATCCACCCTGCCTTATTGAGAGCTCGGAGGATCCGGTTCCAATTGTCCCAAGCATTTGGACAGTACAGATAATCACTCTGACGAAATGTTCAGAGTAAGGCGCTTATCGCGGATCCATTCAAAAAGAAAGACATGTTGTCTGTCTGTCCGTCTATCCCAGTATCAGCACAAAATACGGGGTCAAACAATAGAAAAACCCTCTTTTGGTAGTAATATTTGCAGCGTCGGAAGCAGCAACATGGGTTTCATTGGTACCTTGTGCAATATTTCTTGTTCATACAAAGTAATAATGGTCTAGTATGTGGTGCAACGGCTTTCAAATGTCGTGCAGGAAGCACTCAAAGACCTCAATACCAGTAAACAGAACAAAAGACTCTACAACAGCACAGTCAATTGGAGCGAGCTTGGTGTAAGCTGCTGGAAAAATAATAATCTGCGGATGATGGCTGTCAAATGATCGTGTTGGCAAATGGGGCTGCGCTCCCTCAGACTTGTTATCAACAATTTGCTGATCGGATTCGGAGAGCCCGATGCGACAGTCAAGATCTAGGGCGGAGTCTTTGGCGCTGTGTCCTCCGAACAGCAGCTGAGCCACAATGGTGCTGCGAACATAGCACTGGAGCCCGTCTACGCAGCGACCTTGGTTCTTGAACAACCATCGCATCTTTTTTCCCGCCAAATGGAAACGATAGCAGAACTGGTGGCGATCAAGCACCATCGGCGTCAAGCGAACCGGATCAATGGTGCCGCGCGTATCCCTGCAGTGCAGCGGGAATGTGTTGGGACATGGTGATGAGATTTCCCAGAGCTCGTGCGCATCAAAAGCCTGCGGATGTCGTGTCTGCCATTGTTGGCGCTGCTGCTTCCACAGAGACCGTTCTGAGCTGCTAGTGGATGATACTGCTGATGCAATTGATGGCGAATTAAGTAGCCGCAGCTCTAATGACTGCTGTGGCTGCTTGCTGTGCTGATGTTGTTCCAATACAGGAAGCATCGAGGCTGTTGGCCGTATTCCACTGCCACAGCTATCCAGCGACCAAGACTCAGAGCTGGCAAACGAATCCCCCTCACACGTGGATGCAGAAACGTAGCTCTCCGAGTCCCACCCGCCAACCCTTGGGAGCATTCTGCCATCATACATGTTTTGCGATCCGGCAGTGCTTCGAATTGCTACTGGCTCCGAATAGCCGCCGCCGCTCTGCGGTGCGACCTGCGCCACATCGTGAAATGTCTCACGCCACGAATTTCCGCTTCTCGATATTTTCCGATATGCTACCGCTTTGTCTTCAAGGTCTATCACCTCCAAAACATCTAGGTACTGCGGATGGCGTTTTAGTACAAAGACTGTGCCTTGGTTAAGTTTATTGCTGGTGGTCCTGCCAACAGCCCAAGGCGGACAGAGTGCCTCCTTTGCTCTTTTTCGATGCTGTTGCTGCAAGATGGCAGATGGCGCATAGCTGCGGTGACTCTTCGGTGAGTTATGGAAGTGTTTTTTTATGCTGTCGCTGGTATGGCTGTGGTTTACGGCAAAATAGTTCTGTCTAGAGATAATGTACCCCCTATCAAGAGGTTCAACAGGTTGTGTGGATGAGCAAATAGTAGTCTCTGCATCAACTTCGGTAGATGTACCGCCGCCAATAAGCGTGCTTCTGCTTGCAGTACTACCGCTTCTGCTTCTGTCTTTGCTGCTGCCCTTGTCCGTGACAGCCGTGAAATTGTTGCTACTGGGTACTTTGTCGTTATACAGGCAGTCCGTTGCCTTGATAGACTCCTTACGTTGCGTAGACTTCACACCGCTGAAACAGCCATATTCATCGCTGTCTGTCATTTCAAGTGTATTCCATTCATTCATATCATCTGCATCAATTACCTCGGCTAGTTTTGAAGACAACAGCTCCAAATTGATCTGACTGACAAGCAGCTTGCTCTTGTCGTTATGTTTGTCATTGGACAACCCGTGTCCAATCGACACATCCAGCGTAAACGAAAGCGTGCTCAAGTCAGAAAACATGAGATAGCTAAATATTTAAAAGTGCACTGATAGAGCCGTACTTTGAACAAGAAATATAACGGAAAATATTCCTTCTCAAATAATACAATATGTACAACCCTTTTAGAAATAAAGGAGGCAAGTGGCATGACAGAAAAAACAGCAAGCCGCTATCCTCAAAATAGCCAACTGCAGCCAGACCCTTCGTTTCTGCCAATAGTACTGTCATTTCATATTAATCGATGCTATCTCGGTCGTTACAAACGCCATTTGAAATATAGCATATAACGCTTTATGGAATACAACATATGTGCTGGAAAAAAGGGGGAGGGGCTAGAAAACGCTATGAATTTTGGCTAATTTTGAGGAGGACTGGGTTAGAGCGTTAGGATGTGTCTCTTTTTGGTCCAGAAGCGACAAATAGTAAAGTGGTTTGGTTTCAATTTTAATCGTCATCTCTTCCCCGGATTTAAATTCATATACGAGTTCTATTTTGGTGGTGATATTAACGAGGGCGTAGGCTATGCAATTTCCAATAAACATGGGGATTTTAATAGAATAAACCCAATCAAGCATTGTTCTCCAAACCTGGAGAAGCACTGGAATACCGCTTTGCTGGATATTAAAATATTTATTAGAATATGTTGTTCCGCCAAAAGACAAGCAATGTGCAACCAATGTAGCAATCAGTGTGAAGGCGTAGTTTCCTTGCATTCCATGTTATCATGCCATGACCTGGCTGCATGCTAGAAAATAAGGATGCGTTTAGCCTCAACAGAAAAGAAGAAATGTCCGACTGAAAACAGAATATAGGAAATAACGCTTTCACTTTTATGGATATTGGAAGGCGATGGATAAAATGCACGCTTCTAGCTCCTAGCGAGCTAAGCAAAAAAAAGGAGGAAAAGAAAGATAAACTAGCAGAACCTGTAGAAAACAAGAACATGAAGAAGGCATAACGACAGATCTGGATAGAGACACAGCGCAAAACACAGAAAAGTAGCGCCGCATGCTCTGAAAAGAAAGCGCCAGCTGCTATTCTTGGGTCTGGGGCTTTGCGTACTTCATGGTCCAGTCCTTTGCTGTCTGGATAGCGAGCTTCTCGTCAGACTTCCACCGCTCAGCAACCTCGTTGTCAAGCGGGTCGTCGGGATTCGGGGCGGACAGCAGCGCCTGGATTGACAGCAACACGGTGCGAATCTGCAGCGCAGGCGACCACTTGTCCTTGAGAATATCCAGGCAAATGCGTCCGAGCTTGTCGATGTTCGGGTGGTACATTCTCGTGAGGAAACGCACCTTGGGCGGAGCCATCGGATACTCCTCAGGCAGGAACAGTTCTAGCCGAAACAGCCCGCCTACAGCACACAAAAGGTTGTTGTCATGAAAACAAGAGAAAATGGAGAAGGCGAAGAAGCAACAAAGTCACAATTAGTCTAAAGAACAGCGACTGTGGAAGAAATACTGCATGCATCGTGTGATTAAACTTACCATCGTACGGCGACTGGGAGGGGCCTGCAAGAACAGCGCGGAAGTACCGGATATTCCCCTCGACAATATCGACATCAATACCAGGCACAGGATCCTTCTTGAGACGCTCGGCCTCCTTCATGATTCTCTTTGGGACCATAGACATTGTGTGGGGATGTAGTACTCGTCGATTGGCTCAATGACACCACTCACTTGTGTGGAAATTAGCAAAACGAAAGAGGCTAGATTTCGAGGCAAAAAGGAGACAGAAAATAAAAGTGAATTTAGAAATTTAAAGGGAAGAAAGTACAAATGCAAAGAAAGCGAGAAAGCCGAAATGGAGGCATAAAGAGTTGCGGATTTTTATGCTTCTCTTTGACTGGGCCTAGCAGCATTTTGCCACAGTTGTGGTTGGCGTTTGGGTTTGTAGTGCTTTTTTCCCCTTTTCCACTTTCTTTTCTCTTCTTTGGTCAATACTTTTATTTATTGTTATCTGAACACTATACGCTAAAAGGACCGTCGTCTGCGCAGGTAGCAAACAAGGAAGGCGGCGGAGACATATAAAATGGAAGTGAGACTGGATGCGTTTTCTTCGACCGATTTCAATGTGAAAGAATGGCTGAACCAGCAGTTTGCCTCGCTGGATGCGGCTGAGGCATTTGGGATGGGCGACACTTTGCAGACACAGACGCAGACACGGCAGAATGCGTCAGAAAGCATGACGCAGCGGCTCACGACCCAGCTACATATCCTCGCAACAAACGCCCAGCAAGGCAGCGACAGAATCAAGGCCCGATTCCGGCACCAGGCCGCACAGATCACGCGCGACATAGCAGCATTGGCAAGGCTGATTGGCGACACACAGAAACATATGGCTGGCCTCACGGCCGAGATAGAGGCCCAGCAACCCGCAGCGCGCGCAGTCGAGAATTTGGTGCATATTGGCACGGCCAGACAGCGGCTGCAACGCTCTGTGGCGGCCCTGGACCACCTACGCAGCTACACTGATCTTCCACAGAAGATAAACACCCTTATTGAGGACGGTAATCTGACGCAGGCGTGGCGGCTTGTTGATAGTATCGAGGAGGATGCGGACGGGCGAAGCGAGAGGCGGAAAAGCAGCGCTGGCCCAGAATCCAATGCGTCTGCAATTGGTTTGAGTAAGGCCGCTGACATTGAGCAATACAAGGAGCGGGTTGCGAAGGCTGCCATGAGTCGGCTAGAAAAGGCCGTTCGGGAACAAGACGCCGAGACAGCATCAGAACTTGGAAGGCTGCTGACATCACACAGCCACGGCAGCAAAGTGGAGCAGATCCTTATCAAAATACGCGCAAATTCTGGCATGGAAAAGCTGCGACCAGCACTGGATAGTCTAGCATCAGACGGAGACATTGGCGATATTCTGGAGCTTGTGGCGGATCTCGTAGATCAGGACCGTGTATTTATTGACGCTGCAGAAGAACAAGTATCAGCAGCGGTGTTAACAGAGCAGCTGCTGACGGTGTATGTCGAAGCGATGCATCCGACCATTGTTGCAAGAGTGGCTGGGTTTCAGAAGAAGGCGACTAATTCCGGCGCCGATGAAGAAAACGACACAGGCAGCGACGATATGGCTAGTGCGGCAGTGCTCGATCTCTATCAGGCGCTGGTCCGGTTCTATAGCGGTATTGCAGAGGCTCTCCGTGCGCAGGGCGGTCTAAGCGTTGGAGCAAGCATGCTTGATGTAGATACCGTGCTATTGCAGCCGGTTCCGAGGTCGCTGCAGCTGGTGTTTGAGCCGTTTGTGCAGTTCATGCGCAGTGGGCTCGCAGACCGCCATGTGGAAGCCATACGCACTGGCAGTCTGCGTCGTCTGGCGCGTGTTGCCGACCTTGGCTTGAGCAATGACGAGATCTTTACACGCGAGGCGCCCGAGTGCATTCTTGAGGTGTTTCTGGATGTAGATCGCGCTATTTCGCGGGCATTTGCGTTTGTTCCTCCTTCTGCGTTGCCGGCAGCAGTTTCTGGAGTCGCTGAGCTAGTTTCTGATGTTGCTGGGATTGTGGCAGGAAGACTAGACGCGATTGCCAGCCGCTGCGGCATTTCGGGATTGGCGTTTGCAGATCCCATGGCGCTTGTGCTTCCGCTAGCATCGTCGAGTGCAATGTGTCAGCCACTAGCTAGTGAAGACAAGCTTGTGACAGTTTCTGCGATTGTGGGGGTCAGTATTGCTAGTCGATTATTCGACCAGTGCGCTACAGCGCTATTGTCTTCAATAGCCAGACGATGGGAAGAGCTTGTGGGAGTTCTTGAGCGGCGGTACTTGTCTGGCAAGGGAGCGACGGAAGACAACGCAACAACTGTGCAGCTGGGTGCATTGATGGAGACATGTACCACGCCGGCAGAGATGGTTTCGATGGCGAGCCGATTGGTAAAGGCAACTGAAAAGGCAGCGCCTGGAATCGGGACTATTGGCGACGCATTGTCGATGGTTGGCAGACGAACCGCGTCAGCGATTGTGTATGCACTGGCCGCACCATTCGGTGCACCTCTTGTGCGGATTCCTCAGCTACGTGCCTGGCACAGCGAACGTGAAAGCGTATCCAGCATGAACATCCATGTGCCGCTCTTCAGCTGTTCGCCATCCGAAGAGGCGGTTGACATTGGCGAGAAGATGCACATTCTTTTACCGGAGCTGGAGCAGGTGGAAGCAATGGATCAGCAGGAGCTGCGCAGTGCGCAGATGGGAGGCGAGGAGGATGAGCTGCAGCCGCTGTTTGCACACACTATAACGTGGCTGCCGAGCGCCACAGGGCTCCAAGAAGAGCTAGTTGATGCACAAGCACCGCCGATCCAGAACATGTTGTCGCTTGTTCTTGCGGTGGTGTTGCGGTGCATTTGTCGGCAGATCTGCAGCATAGAGCCGCCTCTTAGCGCGTCGGGACACGAGCAGCTATTGGCCGATGTCGATTACATTACGAGTGTGGTGGCATCGTTTGCGTCGCCATCTTGCCAGGAGTTTGATGTGATGCGACAGTGTCTTTTGCACGGCGGCGATTCTGAGCTGGCAGCATCAATGAATGAAGCAGAAGCAGAGCTTGACACGGAATCGGAGGCGGCGGTCCAGACTCGCAAGAAGATGGAAGCGCTGCTTGCACAGCAGCAGCCTCCATCGTAGAGATCATTTTTGCATTCGACATTTTCTCTACGCCCCACGTAAAGCAAGCGTGTAATGGGCAAAGTAAAGTGGTTCTTTATACAGCAAAAAAACAAAAACAAAGATCAAGATAAAGGCAGAAAGGAAATGATAGAAACAAAAGAAAGATCGTGGCAATAGTGAATGGGTAAGGGGTAAGCGGGGGATCTGGGCAATGGTCAATTTTCTATGTCTGGAAAAGCGACCTGTGGGTGGTTGTTGTTGTTGTTGGTTCTGGCGCGAACGATTGAGGATCAAAGAACTGGCGGGACTGGCTGCTACCGTCAGCGGTAGTGCTGACAGCAGCAGCAGAAGCAGTGACAGCGGGAGCAACACCAGAAGCCGATTGCAGCGAAGAATGGGCCAAGGGCCAGTGCGCAGCAGGGTCGTGGAGGTGGGGATTCACGTGGCCGATGCTTGGCGATGGAGTAGGAAGTAGACTCTGCAGCCCGCCAAACGAGTCCAACGAAGCGCTGCGCGTCTGCAGCAGCGGGTGGGTGGGGAAGCTGCCAACGGCGGAGCACAAAGCAGCGGACTGGGAGTCGGCGCCATTGCCACCTCCAGCCGCCATTGCAGCAGCAGCCATGGCCATTGCGGCTGGAGGCATTCCTGGGAACGCATTGGCCATGTCACCCGCGGGAAACGCAGCAGCATATCCGGATGATGCGGCAGCAGCCATTGCGGCAGCCATGGCGGCAGCAGCAGAAGCAGAAGCGGAAGCCGACGCCGATGCAGGGCTCTCGCGGCCACTGCCATTGCCGCCGAGATGGCCGAGCGATGATGCCGAGAGAGACGGCGCCATGGGAAGCGTGTGTGCATCGGCGGAGATAGACGACATCAGCGGCGTAGCGCCTGACGCATCGCCGTCAGCATAATGGCCAGGGCTACGACCGCGCACAACAACCGGCGACGACCGGCTGCGGGCTACAAGCATGCGCGAGCCGTCGGCGCACTCTGCCAAAAGATCCACCACCAGCACATAGTATTGCTGTGCGGCCCGTCGCTTGCCGTTGTTGGCTGTTGCTGTCTTGAACTGCAGACGCTCAAAGCAAATCGAGTTTGTGCTGATTCCCAGTGCGCTGTGGCTGACAGAGTCGGTTGCGCGGATCGGCTGTGGCTGAGGCGTGGTCTGCGGGCCCTTGTCTCGTTTTGGCGTGTGCTGCACGAGTCTGACGCCCTTGTCGCTGCTGGCAACCTGCGCCGAGATGCCAACCAGGAACCGGTCGACCGCGCGAGTCGACGATGCATCGCCATTGCCATTGCCATTACTATTGCCATCGCCATCAGCCACAGAAACGGTGCAGGGATAGTCGGGTCCGCTTACCGGGCCGTTGGCGCCGATTATCGAAAAGGTGCAGCTGACCTGGAAGTAGTTGCGCCGGTAGCACGTCCAGTCGCTGTCGGAGAGAAAAAAGCCGCGATCGACCTGCGGAAACAGCCGCACTGAAAGCTTGTTCAGCCGATCGGCGCTGTATAGATCGCGTGTCTGCTCTGTTCTGTTGAAGAAAAGCTCCATTGTTCGTGCTGCCCTGCTTTGCGGGACCGTGCGTCGGCGGCGCTGGTTTGCAGCGCTTTTTAGTGCGTCGGCTAGCGCTGTTGACGACTGCGCCTGTTGCTGCTGTTGTTGCTGCTGCTGGTTAGGATGGTCGGCGGCGCCTGTAGAGATGGTGGTTGATGAGGATGGGATTCCCTTGCACCAGTCAATAAACCCGATGTCGTTCTGGGCAAAGATTTCGTCACTACTATACAGTCCAGCGTTCGGCAGAGTAACAAATATTGCAATTGCAATCAAAATAGAGCAACCGAAGAAGCGTTGGATACAGCAAAAGAAGCAACATTGCCTAGGGTTAGTTACCAGTGCTGATTCAAGTGCGGGTGGGAGAATAGAGTAGAGTAGGATGGGATGGAATGGGAGGGGAGAAAGTGGTGGTGGTGGAAGGAGTGCTGCTGGCGCTTACCTTGAGAGTGCCGGGCGATGAAAGACCTCTGGGTTGCGACGCGCATCCACAAGGCCCGAGTACATTTGGCTTCCGGCGGCCGAGCTGCTATACCATGCGCAAGCGGAGCAAGCGAAGGAGGGCGCGACAAATAAGGCAGGGGAGGAAAAGACAAGATCCACGAGAGGGATTCAGAGAACAGATCCCCTCCTCACAGCGTAGGAAAAGAGGCAAGGCATTGTCGGGGAAAAGCAGTTAGTTTAAATACAGACAACGATGGGTTGACTTGGACGATTCTGCGAGTGGCAGGATGCACGGTTTTGTCAATGTTGGGTTCATTCGCATGCATGCGAAGGCACAGAACTGACCCAGGAAAAAACACGGAGTGGTAAACAAGGTCACGGATGGACGGATGGATGGATGGATTGCTGAAACAGCCGCAGACTGAGGCAATCGTGGGCGGATATGGTCGGCCATCGCCAGCAGCATCCTGCTTCAGCCAGCGCAAACCGCACTTGCATCCATCTGCATGTGCAGACGAGCGCAAAGCACAGGCGCCAAGGCGGGGACGCAAGAGCGCACTCACTTCCTGCTGCCTGGCTGCTGCTGCCTCCTGCATCTACGTCAGCATGGGAAGCCAGAAAAAATAACGGCGATTATGATGCGCCCTTTCTCTTCTTCTTTTCTTGGTTGGCTTACAAAGAGATTTTCTACATCGTGCAGCACAGCAGCTTCCCTGATGGGGCCGGTCGGGTCAACAAGGAAGGAAGAAGTGGATTATGATGTGCAAAATAAACAAATGCGGCTATTCGCTCGCTGCCTCGGATTTCACAAACATCGGCTTCGGCAGCCTGCTCGGGCGCCTTTGCCAGCGCTCTGCCATGCCAGCAGTCAAGGTGGGAGAAAGAGAAGAAGACAAGCAGCAACGGCAGGTGATTGATTGATTTCTGGCCAGAGGCTATTTTTATCGCCAGCGCACATCTTTTTTACTTTTTTATCTTGCTTTTTTTCTGGGTTGCATATCAAAGCAGATAATGATAAATTGCAACAGCAGAAATAAGTTATATATCCAGAATAGCAAGGGGAGGATGGAGGATTAGCAAAAGGGCAACCATCACCACCCCATATGGTCTTGTTCTGCCGCAAGCGGCGGGATGAGGGGGTGAGGAGGAAAAGCCACGGGAAGGCTCTACATTTCTTGTTTGCATGTCTCCTGCACATTATTAGCACTATTAACATCGCTCTAGTACTTTACCTTAGGAAGGGCGCGGCGTGGAGCGCATAGTTCTGGAGTGCCTCCAGGCTTGCAGCGTCAGTGTCGATACCCGAGTCGCGCTGCATGCCTACGCTGTTGCCATTGCTGTTGTTGCTCTTTGCCTGTCCGCTAAAGAGCGAATGCGAGTCGTTGTGCTGCGGCACCGGGCGATCGTCTGCGCGGATTGCGTTTTTCTGGATCTGCTCGTGAATTTCTGCCGCCAGGCCTCCGCCAATGGCACCAAGCGGATTCTGTTTGCTTCGCGACACGTCGCCACTCGCGCCAGCCTGTGCTGCGTGGAGCTGGCTGGTGATGCTGGGCGACAATGGCACGTCTGTGTTTTCCTTGATCATTCTAGCGGACTTATAAAATTCTCAGAAGGCCGTAGTGCCCGTAGTGGATATTGGGAAGGGAGGGGTAATAATGTTGTATGTATTTATACGGGAGACCGTAGCAACGGTGTTGTTCTGTGTTGCAGATGGAAATAGAGCGAGCTGCTTTTCGATTCGGAAAAAAGGACAACAACAAAAAAACGATAGTCCGACAAGCTGGGGTAATACGATATGTATGTCAGCCAGCCTTTGTCTATATGATCCGATGTGATGTTATGTGATATGATTTGGCTGTATGCGCAGTGACCCCCAAAAGTCAATACAGCACACCAACAATAGACTAGTGATCACAGCCGAATAACCCAAGCCAGAAAAAGGCAGGTCTACAGCAGCCAAAATGGATAAATAGATACAGGGAAGGTGAGATGCTTTTTTCCCAGGAAGAAGAAAAATGACGATATAATTCACATAACAGGAAAGAGAACATCGTCAAGGCTTGTTTTTCCTGTACATGGAAACAGGGCAAAGACAGACAGACAGACGCTAGGAGAAGCTCAACTGTATAATGAATGTCCAGAAACCATCTATTTGCTTGCTGGTTGACAAACAAATGAAAACAACAGAACAGAGTCAGTGGAATTACCCGAGCAAGACAGAAATAGAAGGGTGCATCTCCAGCCAGCCAGCCAGCCAGCCAGCCAACCAGCAGACTTCTCCAAGAGGGAAGGAGAAAGAAAAGCCCACTCTTGTCAGCCGCAGCCTATTGCCAATGCCTCTTTCCCATTCCCTCACTGTGCTCTATTATATAAGTTTAACCATGCAAGATGGAAAGAAGCGAACCAGATGAAATGAATCCCCGCGCGCTTCAAAACAAAGAAAGGGCCGCTCCATCTCATTTCTAGCAAGCCAAAAGTGCATGTAGAAAGTTTTGTCGAGGCCAGAAAAAAACAGGGTCATTTTGGCTTTCTGTTTTGTTTATTTTTCGCTCTATCGTGCAGAAAGAAGAGCTGCGCTGGCATGTAGCATCCCATCTCATCTGTTAGTATGCAGCAGTTCTGGTCAATTATAATTTAGCATTAAAAATAACACTTTTTGTTTTTCTCCCCAGCCAAACAAACGCGCCCTTTTCTTTCCCCTTACCCTTTTCATTTTATTATTCTTTCTCTGCTCATCAGCCTACAAATAAGGAGGAAACAATGGAGAAAAAACCCTTTTTCGATCATTACTAGTCCCTTCTTTTCCAAACAAAAATATATAAATAGGCATACTTTTGGAAGATAACTAATTGCAAGCCGGAAGAAGAGCTAAAGCATCACACATGCATTGCATTGGCATTGGATCAGTCAGTCGGATCCAGCCACCTTCTCCTAGTCCTGGATGACAGGGCGCGTGCGCGTCTCCGGGTGGTGGATATCGAGCTCCCGCCGGAGCATAGCGCTTCCCAGATCAAACAGCAGCGTGATCTGGCCAAACACATAAACCAGGGTTGCGGCGTAAAAGAAGTTCGCATTTCCGCTTCCCTGCTCAATCCACAGGTGCCAAAACACAGGCGCCAATCCAATGCCATAAAGAAGCAGGTTGGCTGACAAGAACATGTACTGCATGTACTTGAACAGCTCCTCAAAAAGAGGCAGCAATCCAAGAAACAGCGATAGGTCGCCCCACGACGGATACGACTTGAGAGCGGAGATGATGCCCACAAGCATGGTGGCAGCGAACAATGGCTCGCTTCTAAAACGCCACGAGACCGGGACTGCAAAGGCCAGCGCAGTCAACTGGAACACAACAAAGAAGAACATGCGGAATTCGTCAAAGATCTCGGTGAAAAAGTACCAGAACAGACCGACATTTGGCTGCAGATCTTCCACGCGCAGTACAAAATCAAATGTAGCGGTAAAGTACTGAGTGCCGTAGCAAGCGACAAACAGCAGATGCATGGCACCAAAGGACGCAGCAAACACAGCTGCTGTGGTGGCAATGCGTTTGGATAATCCAGCGCGCCGGTCCAAATGGCCAAAGCCGCCTTCTGCCGCAGCCGACACAAGAGCAATTGGCGCGAGCAGCATGGCCGGATAGACAGACAGATGCGTAGCGATAGCTGCCCACACAGCGGCTGCGGACGAACGGCCAGCAGCAGCAGCATAGAGAGCGGCTGCCACAGCTACATGGCTAAACACGATGGTTGACTTGACAAGAAGCGTTCCCAGCGTAAGCGGATTGAACAGATAAAGCATGGCTACCACTGACGGTGTGCATGAGAAGACAATATCTCCAGGAACCGACGAACCACTACTCGTGCTGCGTGCTGTGCGTCTCAGCGCAGAAATGCGGGCAAGCGTCACTGCAACAAATCCATCGGCAGCAACGTATGCCAGCGTTGTGAAGATCTCAGGCAAACGGTGCAAAGCGCTAAACATCAGCAGCAGCAGCGGTGACTGGTGGAAGATGCCGCCGCCGTCAAAGGGCGGGATCTGGTGAGCGCTCAGGTACACACCCTCACGTAAGCGCTTGTAGCTTGTCACCGGAGTGGATAGCTCAACACGATCGGACAGGTAGTGCGCAACAATGTCTGGAAACAGAACAAGGATGCCCAGCCGCATCATACACCCAAGCCCAACAGCCCACGCAAGGCGCCCGCCCTCGTGCTGGGCTTCCGAATGTGTCGGGGATGCTGTGCTTTCAGCAGCGGTCGTCTCCTTCTTTCCAGTCGGCATTGGTGATAAGAATCTTGGAAGAGGGGGAGAGAAAAAGAAAGAATTGAGGTAAATTTACAAATGCAAAGAGAGATAAAAAGAAGAAACAGAAAACAAAGGTCAACGCGTAGAGCAAGAGAAAAGTAAGAAATTGCTAAACACTACAAGACATTCTTTGAAGGCTCTTGAAATGTAATTTAGAATAGAAAAATAGCACAGGGAAAAATAGGGCTTGAAAGAAGAACTGAACGGAACTGAGAGCGAAACTGGTCAATCTAAACAACAAAAACTAACATTCTTGGGTGTACGTAAAATATTTTGC
>JANBTT010000203.1:0-21822 GCA_027578915.1 Coemansia sp. RSA 1200 | reverse complement strand
ACCTTTTTACTTGGCGAACAGCCAAACCCTTGGATGATTCTACACATCCAGGATAAGATGAGTCGACATCGAGGTGCCAAACGAGTCCGCCGATGTGATCTTTCAGGACTCATCAGCCTGTTATCCCTAGAGTCTATATATAACCATACGGTTACGGAATAACATCTAAATCTTTCGTATTTAGATTGGATTATATCATCCATTATAAAGAAACTTTATAACAGTTTTACATATAATCTCTGAGGATTTCAACTACACTGTAGTTGTTTTCCTGCTAATTTTCTATTGTTACATCTTTGAAATTATAACCAAGAATCATATATAAAATCCCTGATATTCAAAGCTTTAAGAACTTCTAGCATACAGTAAAATGCATAAACTATATTATAAATATCAAATATTTAAATATAATTTAAGGCCACTCTACAAAAAATATTATACTAAATAATTATTAATAGAATTAAAAAAATATAATATTAAAAAGTTATAAAAGTAAAAGAAAAAATATATTTATTATCAATAATTTTATTTAATTTACATGCTTTAGAAATTCTATCTCTACTGATATTAGTAAAATTAGCTGCTTCTTGTATAGAAATAAATTGTTTTATTAAAATTTTATCTGTTGAATATAAAAAAACTTGTTTATTCATACCATTATTATTTTTAATTAATAATTTTACTTCTTCTGAAAGGCTTTTACCTTTTTTATAAGATATTTGACCTTTTTTTGCTAAACTAATTTTTAATTTATCTAATTCATTTAATTTAGTACCTAAATTACTACCAGCAATTTTTAAAATATTATATTCTGGTTTAAGAGAATCTATAAAAAATTGTTCTCTTTTTATTAATTTATTTCTAATCATAACATTATCTAAATCTTTTATATCTATAATTTCTAAAATTTCTAAATTGAATGAAGAATAATCATATTTATTAAAAGCATTCAAAATTATACTATTAATTTTTAAACTTTTATAAATACTATTAGAACTAAAATATTCTAACATTCTTCTATGTAAATCTTTTGAATGACCAATATAAGATTTTTGATTAAAATTATTAGTAAATTTATATATTCCAGCTTTATTTTTTAATTCTTTTAATATTATATTTTTTTGTTCTTTTATATTAGTAAATATTAATTGTTTCATAGCTTTTATTCGTTAAGCGATGACCATTCCATACTGAGATCATCTGATCACTATGTCTGACGTAAATCAAGGGTTGGATTGTTATCCTTCCCATTAACTCAATTTTACCATTACATTATATATCTCAAATAATAGAGTTTAGATTTCCCTTCTAAAAATAATTGAGCTTCGAACTCCTCAGTTACTATTTATGAGGATTCCATCCCAGATAAACTGTCTTACAAATAATTTATAAATAAAATTTATATATAAAATAAATAATAAAAAAAGGTTATAATCTAAAAAGATTACCTTATAATTATATATTTATTTCTTATATTTATTAACAGTAAAGCTTCAAAGGGTCTTCCCGTCTAACTAATGATAACCCGCATCTGCACGGGTATTGTAATTTCACTGAGTTCATCTTGGAGACAGTAAGAGAATCATTACACCATTCATGCTGGTCACTAATTAGATGACAATGAATTTCGCTACCTTTGGATCCTCATAGTTAGGACCGCCGTTTACTAGAGGTTATTTAAAAAGCACAATACTTTTTATATTTTAGCTAGCTAGCACTGGGCAGGTGTCAGACTTTATACTAAGAAAGTATTATTCTTTGCAAAGTCCTATGTTTTTAGTAAACAGTTGTTCTCTTCTATTCTGTGCCCGATATAATTATATAACGTCCCCTTATCCCGAAGTTACAGAGTTATTTTGCCGAATTCCTTCAAGATGATTATCTCAAACGCCTTAGTATATTCTACTAAAAAACCAGTGTCGGATTAAGTACGGTTTTATATAATATTTTCCAGCTTATTATTAATATTATTTTACTAAATAAAATATTATTTAACATAAGAATTTTTATTTTATATAAACTCATCAATAAATTACTTTATTATCTTAGAGACCGTTTTACCAAATAACGAACAACGTTCTATTTGCGACCTATTTTTTTCGGCGGAAATGATTTTAAACATTTCATTACGCTACTCATGTCAGCATTATCTATTCAGATATATTATTATATAAGTACTATACTTTTTAATTCATTTACTGAATGTTCCGCTACCTTTTTTTACCTATTCTCGGTTTATGACTTAGACCCTATTATTTTTGATGCCTTATTTCTCCTTTTAGGATTTTCTTGAGCTATTACGCTTTCATTATAAGTTGGCTGCCTCCAAGCCCACTAAAGAATTGAATAAGAAATAATACTCTCTTTTTTTCACTTAGTCATTAATTAGGGACCTTATATTAGGTGATGGGCTATTTCCCATTAGACATATTATCTTAGCACAATATGTCTGACTATTTTATTTATTCTTTTACTCTTCTTTTATGATTAGATTCCAATGATAAAAATGATTAAATTCCCCCAATTAAACTATTAGTATGGAATCAATAGCAAAAGTGATTAAAATTATATAAAATGTACTACTAAAATAGTTTTCGCGGAAAACCAGCTATTTACAAGTTAGATTGGACTTTCACCCCTTTACACAATTCATCCGAGTATATTGCAACATACAACGGTTCAGTCTAACTACTTGATCATGTAAAGATCACTTGTTTTCGGGTCTAATAAAAAGAACTATATTTTTTTTTAATTAGGAAATTTTTCTTGCTCTTTTTATTAACTTGCTGACCCATTATGCAGGAGG
This sequence comes from Coemansia sp. RSA 1200, assembly GCA_027578915.1. Taxonomy (NCBI): domain Eukaryota; kingdom Fungi; phylum Kickxellomycota; class Kickxellomycetes; order Kickxellales; family Kickxellaceae; genus Coemansia; species Coemansia sp. RSA 1200. The sequence goes on along the minus strand of JANBTT010000203.1, from coordinate 19,016 downwards.
TACCCGGTGCCATATTTACATGGTACCGGAACTTATAGAATCAGAGTTTCAGGATCTATTTCACTGGTTATTATACTAAACACTTTTCAACATTCCCTCACGGTACTTTACTCTATTGCTCATTATATTATATTTAGCCTTAGAGAATGGTTTCCCTATCTTCAAACAAGTTTTCTCTCATTTTACTCTTTTTTTTAATAAAAAATAAAATTACTGGACTTTCACCATCTATGGTTTTAAAAATATAATTTATAAAAAATTAAAATTTAACTTTTTACTTTCCTGTAAAAATTTATAAAATTGTTTTAAGATTTTTTTTATTTTTTATTATTTTAGGCTTTACTTATTTTGCTCACCACTACTTTAAGTATCTCGTTTGATTTTTTTTCCTCTGTTTACTTAGATGTTTCAGTTCAACAGGTATATTAAAGAAATAGTTTTCACTATTCATTATTATTTTTTATAATGTCTTTATTTGGAATTTACTAAGTAATTTATTTATATTATAGTATTTTGGTTTATACCTCCTTTTTTAATATAATGGCTAGTCATCCACTATGATTCCTTTTTATTCTTTGTATTTTTTATATCCTTTACATATATTATATAATATATTATTATTATGTTAATTATATAATTATTATATCTAAATAATAAAATTTAATAGAATTAAAACCATGGTTTTATTAAATATAATCTAGTAAAATCTTTTAAAATATAATTAGGTAAAATATAAGTAGATAAAAAATAAGATAAAAATAAAAGTATAAAATAACCATAAGTTATTTGATTTATAAAAGTAAAAGGTATTAATTGAGGCATATATTTATTTTTATAAATAAATATATATCTATATATTATAAATAATAAAAAAAAATATAAATTTAAATAAAAATTATAATTAATTATATCAGATCAAATAATTGTAATAAAAATGTTTTAATATCTTCTTTTATTTCATCTGAAAATTCAGGAAAATTATCTATATTTTTTTTTTTTTCTATTAACATCTCTTCGTTATTTTGAATTTCTCTTATACTTTTCTTTATAGAAAAATCCTTCATTATTTCATAACAGTCCTCATTATTAAAATTTTCTATTGTTTTTTTTAATATTTCATTAATATTTTGTATATTATTTTCATCTAAAAATTGTGCTAAATTATCATTATCATAATTTTTAGATAAATTTTCTAAATCTCTATATATTTTTTTTAATATATCTTCATAACTATCTTTATTATTTAAAAAAAAATTATTTTTTAATAAAATATTAAAATTATTCAAATATATCTCTTTTAATTCATGAGGTATATTATTAATTTTATTTAAACTATCTTTAAAACTATCCATAATCAATTCAATAATTTGATCACCTTTTTCTTTTTTTAAAAATTTTAAAATACTATAATTAAAATCAGTTTCTGGTGATTCCAATCTATTTATAAATTCAGGATTTAAAAAACGATCATCAGGATGAAAAGATTGAGAAAAATGACCTTCAGGTTGTGCTATACGTTTAACAGAACGATGTTGATTATAATATAAAGATAAATTAATATTTTTATTAATAAAATAATTTTTTTTAATTAAAAGTGGTAATATCATATAACAAAAATTAATTTCTGAAGATAAATTAAATAAATTTTTTAATAAAATAAAAGAAATATCATATTCGAATATATCAGTAATTAAAAATGGTGTAATAGCAGTTATAAAAATAATAATTAATAAAGGATATGTAATTGAAAATTCTCTTTTATTAAAATCTTCAATTTTTAATTTTAAATATAAAGAATAAGAACCAAATAATATTCTATTAAAAAACCAAATAGAATAAGAAGCTACTAAAATAATACTAAAAGAAGATAAAATACCTATAGTAGGATCAATAAAAAAAATACCTATAAAAGATAATAATTCACCTATAAAATTACTAGTTAAAGGTGTAGCCATATTACTTAATATAAAATAAAAAAAAATAATAGCAAAAATAGGTGTAAAATATATTAAACCTTTATAATATAATAAAGTTCTAGAATGATATCTATCATATAAAGCAGTTACACAAATAAATAAACCAGGTGAAGTTAAACCATGTGCTATAGATAAAAATATAGCACCAGATAAACCTTGAAATGAAAATGAAAATAAACTAATTATTACTATAGCCATATGACCAATAGAGCTATAAGCAATAATTTTTTTAAAATCAATTTGTCTTATAGTAGTTAAAGATGAATATAATATACCTAATAACGATAATATTAAAATTAAAGGTATAAAAAAAAAAGAACCATCTGGATATAAATTAAAAGAAAATCTTAAAAATCCATAAGTAGCTAATTTTAATAAAATACCAGCTAAAATAATAGAACCACTTAATGGTGCTTCAGTATGAGCTAAAGGTAACCATTGATGAAATGGAAATAAAGGTGTTTTAACAGCAAAAGAAGTAAAAAATCCTAACCATAAAAGATATTGATTATTTAATGATAAACTAGAAGTTACCATAAAAATATAATCATAAGTACCTGAAAAAGAATATAATGTTAATATAGCCATTAACATTAATAATGAACCTGCGAATGTCATTAAAAAAAATTGATAACTAGCAAATATTCTTATTAATTCTATTTTTTTTCCTGATTTATAACCTTGTATATCACTACCAAATAAACCTATTAATAAAAACATAGGTATTAATGATGTTTCAAAAAATATATAAAATATTAAAATATCTAATATTATAAAAATTAAAATTAAAAAATTTTCTAAAGATAATAAAGATAATATAAAATATTTTATATTTGAATTAATTTTCCAACTTGATATTATAGATAATCCTATTATAAATGTTGTTAATAATAAAAATAATAATGATATACTATCTATACCATATATTATAATTTTTGTTGTTTTTATTATAAATTGTGGATTATTATAAGAATAATTATATTTATTCCACATTACTATTGTAATTATTAAACTTATTATAGTAAAAAAAAATCCCATTTTTTTTAAATTTAATTTTTTTACTATATTTAAACAATTTAATATTCCTATAAATGGTGTTAAAATTAAAAGATTTGTCATTTTTTATTATTTAATATATTTTTTTTTCATTTACTTTTAGTATTATTTATAACTTTTTTTTTATCTTCAAATTTTTTTTTTATTATTATATTATTTATATAATAATAATTAATTTAAATAATAAAGTATATTTTATTATTTAAATTATTAAAAATTAATTTAAACTTAATTAATATTAATTAAAATATCAATAAAAAATAATTAATAATTTTATTATAAAATTATTAATTATTATAAAATTATTAATTATTATATAAACTAAAATATTTTTTTTAGAAATAAAAGATATTATTATGTAAAAAATAATTTTAATAAATAAAAAATTATATAAATAGAAGTTAAAAATATAAAACTTGCAAAGTAGAATAAAATGATTAAAATTAAATTATATGATTTATATAAAATATTAATTAATTTATTAGACAGCTTTATATTATATTAAATATAAATAAAAAAAAAATAATTTTTAATTAAAAATATTCTTATTATAATCCTAAAATTAATTATTAAAATTATATAGGAATAAAAATCTACTATGCAAGTTATTATATAAATATAAGTCAATTATAATATAATTCCTAAATAAAATTTTTAAATATTTTTATTAATTTTTTTATTAAAGTAATATTAAATATTTAAAATTATTAGAAAATTGGATTTTATCAAAATAAATCTAAATATATTATTAAGATTTATATTAATTATTATTTTTTTAGTTAACCAATAAGTATTACATATTTTTATTTTTAATTATATGTGTATATAAGTTATTAATTTTATAATAATATAAATTATTACTTTTAAATTTATATATTTCTATCTACTATATAATAATTATTCTTAATATTTAAATAAAAATTAATTTTTTTTATATAAATTTAATTTATCTTAATAATAATTTGAAAAATATATTTTATTAATTAAATTAGAAATATTTCTACAATTTATAATATTTATTCTAAATTTATAATAAATTTTATTAAAAAAGTTTTAAAGAACTGTATATAAATTAACCTAGTAATTTAGGTATAATATTTTATTGTTTCTTTTTAAAATATTAATTTAATTTAGGTCTATGGATAAATTAATATTTTTATAAATAATTTTTTTTTTTAATATATTTAAATATGTTTATAAATTTGAAATAATTTAAACTATTAAATTTGATAGTAATATAATATTTGAAGAATATATTTATAATTTATATGATATAAAAAAAATATTAAAGATCCTACAGAAAAATTTATAATTAAAATATTAATGAATTTATTATAGATTTAGAATAAATATAAAAAATAAACTAAATATGATAATAATGAATAAGAATGAATATAAAGTAATTAAAAAAAAAAATTAATTAGATATTTATCATAATATTAGCATGAATAATAATTATTAAGTAAATTATAATTATAATAAAAATTTTAGTACTTAATTTAATGCTTTTGTTGCTATTATATTAACTATTACTGCTTATACTATAATTGAAATAACTAAATATATAAATAATAAAATTTATGAGTTATACTATATGAATACTAATTCTATTATAATTGATAAAAAATTATTATATCTTTCTAAATCATCATAATAAATTTCAGGTTTTATAAAATATTTTTATAATTAAAAAAATAAATCTTTGAACTATTTATCAATTATAAAAAAAAAAAAATAAAAATATTACAACTATTCTATATAAATTTAAATTTATAAATTTTATAATTATTATTTGATATTGTTAGATTTATTTATATATTTTTTCGTAAGGTAGGATATATAAAATATAATAATTAATAAATATAAGAAGTAAAAAATAGTAATTATTTTTTTTTTATATCAATAAAATTTTATAATTTATATTCTAATTAATATAAGATAATAAAAAATAAATATTAAAATAAATAAATTTTTATATTATAAAAATTTAAGTATTATAATAGATATATGAGAATTAATATCAAAGTAAAATAATAAATCCTACTCTGCGAGTTAAAATTTTATAATTTTTTATTTATAATAATATTCCTATTATTACTAATAAAATTAAAATTATTAGTTTAAAATATATATTTAATATATTTAATTAAAAATGGTCTTTTTTTAATAAAATTTTTTTTCTAAATTTAAAAGTTTTATAATATTATTAGAAAATAAAGTAATTATACCAATTAAAGTAATTAAAGCATATAAAATTATTATTATTAATATAGCTTTTTCAAAACTAAATTTATTTAAATAATTTAAATAATCTTCTATTATTAAAGGTAAAACAAATGAATTAAAAAATTATTAAGTCTATTAAATACAAGATTTTTATTATTTTGAAAATGATTTTTTATTAAAATTATTATTTTTATTATTATTAATATATATTTTTAATTTAATGTAAAATTAATGAATCTTTTATATAAATAGATGTTAAAACACACCATACATAAGCTTGTAGTATAGCAACAGCTATTTCTAAACCCATTAATAAAATTAAAAATATTATTGGTATAATTGATAAAATAGCAAAAATTATATTAATAGATATTATTTGTAAAGTTAAATTACTTATTACATTTAATAATATATGTCCTGATGTTATGTTTGCACCTAATCTTATACCTAAACTAAAAGCTCTTGCTATATATGATAATAATTCAATTGCAACTAATAAAGGTATTAAACCTAAAGGTGTACCTGAAGGTAATAATACAGAAAAATAAGATAATTTATATTTTTCAAAACCTATAATAGTTAAACCTATTATTATCATTATACTAAAACTTAATGTTAAAGCAAAATGAGCAGTAGGTGAAAAACCATATGGTATTAAACCTATAAAATTTGTTATTAATATAAAATAAAATAAAGTTAAAATGAATGGTAAATATAATTCATTTTCTTTACCTATTTGAACTTTTACTAAACCTAATATAGATTTATATATAGATTCTATTAATATACTTACTCTATTTCCTATTATATTATTATTTTTTAACGATATTTTTAATATACTATATATTAATATACTTGATATTATCATATAAAATCCTGAGTTTGTTATATTTAAAGTATAAAAAGGTAAAACTATAGAAAAATAATTTTTTACTATAAATTGTTCTAAAGGGTTAAATAATAACATTGAAAAAAATTGTTAATAAATTAATTTTAATTAAAAATATTTTTTTTATTTATTATCAATTTAGTTATTTTATAATTAAATAATTATTTAATAACTTTAATATTAAATAATATAATAATAAAATTTAATTTATCTTTTTTTATTTATATTCTTTTTATTGTTTAAAATTACGGTAGCAATAGTTGTAAGACTGATCACATATATAATTATTTTTACTGTAAATTTTTTTTTGCTGGACTACTATTTTTTAAAAATTTCTTTATTTTTTTATTTTTTTTTAATAATATCTAATTTAAATAAAATTTTGAAATATTATTTCAAAATTAATTAATAATTAATATAAATATTTAATTATTAATTGAATGAAAATAAAAAGAAATGAATTATGAAATATAATTATTATATAATTTTAGTAAAAAAAAAATTATTTTTCCATAAAAAATATTAACAATGAATGATTATTATATAATTAAAAATAAAATTAATTATATTATTTTTTTTTTTAAGAATTAAGAACCCCAATAATAAACTATTACAAATAATAATAACCATACTACATCTACAAAATGCCAATATATAATACCTAATTCTAAATTAACATGGTGAGTATCAGTAAAATGATTTTTTAAAGCACGATTTAAAGCTATAATTAAAAAAGTATTACCCATTAAAACATGAATAGCATGTAAACCAGTTAAACCATAAAAAATATTACCATAAATACCATCTGCAAAAGTAAAAGGAGCATAATAATATTCAATTACTTGATAACCAGTAAATATAGAAGCTAAAATAATAGTTAATAATAAAGATATTTTAAAATTAAATTTATTACCTTCTATTAAAGCATAATGAGCCCAAGTAACTGTGGCACCTGATGATAAAAGAATAATTGTATTTAATAATGGTAAACCAAAAGGATTTATACTATTTATACCAAAAGGAGGCCAATTACTTCCTAATTCGATAGAAGGTGCTAATGATGAATGAAAATAAGTCCAAAATAAAGAAAAAAATAAGAAAATTTCAGAAAATAAAAATATGTAAAATCCTATTTTTATACCATTTTGTACTTTAAATGTATGATGACCTAAAAAAGTACTTTCTATTATAACATCTTTCCACCATAGAATCATACATAATAATAATGTAATTAATCCTATTTTAATTATATAATTAAAATATCCTTGAAATATAAAAACTGAACCTACTGTTATTATAAATAAAGAAAAAGATGTTATAAATGGCCAAGGACTTAATTCAACTAAATGATAAGGTTGAGGATATTTATATAATTTCATTATTAAAAATAAAAAAAAGTATTATTTTATATAAATATTTTTCATTAAATAAAAATATATATAAAATATTTTTAATTTTAGAATTATTTCTTACAATATGTATATAATATTAAATATTTATAAAGGTTTATTATAAAAATAAAAATAAATTATTTTTATTTTTTTTATTATATATTTTATATTAAAACTATAATTTAAATTTTATATTTGATTTTTTTTTACAAAAATTTTTTTTTATATTTATATTATTGTCATATTTATAAAAAAATTATTTATATATATTTAAAATATTAAGAGATAAAAATTTATTTTTTTAATTTTTTATTTCTATTTTATTATCTTTTAAATTATTAAAAATTATTTCTTTTATAATTAAAAAACCTCCTTATATACACATTTACAATATATTAATTTTTTTTTTTAATTAAGAATAAAAAGATTAAAAGTTTCTGACATATTAAATTTTAAAAATAAAATATAAAATAGAATAAAAGAAGTTATAATAGCAATAAAATTATTTATAGTAAAATTACCAGTAATAAAATTAGATATATTAGTTTTAATGTTAAAGAGATCAAAATGAGAAATTTTAATAATTCTTAAATAATAAGAAGCAGTGATAACACTTGTTATCACAGCAATAAAAGTTAAAAAATAATAACCAAAATGAATTGATTGAAAAAGAATATCTAATTTACCAAAAAAACCTATAAAAGGGGGTATACCTGCAAAAGAAAAAAAAGTAATCATTAAAGAAAAACTTAATAAAGGATTAAAAGTTAATAAACTTTGAAATTGATTAATAATTTCAATATTAAAATATCTGTTAAGATTCATAATAATTAAAAATATATTAATAGAAGTAAAAGTATATTGTATAATAAAAAAAAGAACAGATTCTAAACTAGATGATTCTAATATACTATAACTTAATAAAATAAAACCTATTTGTGAAATACTACTATAACTTAATAATCTTTTAATTCTATATTGACTTAAACCTAAAATACTACCTATAATTAAAGAACCAAATGAAGATAATATAAAAATATAATTAGAACCTGTTATATATTTAAACATTTCAGTATTTAAAATACCAATAATTATAATAAAACTAATTTTAGGTAAAATAGAAATCCATGATGTAACTATAGTAGGTACTCCATCATAAACATCGGGTGACCAATTATGAAAAGGAACAGCACCTATTTTAAATAATAAACCAGATAAAATAAAAATAAAACCAATTAAAAGTCCTTTTTCTAAAAAAAAAAGAAAATTAAATATAGATTTTTTATCTATACCTGTATTTATAAAAATATTTATATCTATAAAATTTGTTAGACCTATATTACTTAATATAATTACTATACCAGTTAATATAAAAGTACTTGTGAAAATACCTAAAAGTAAATATTTTAAACCAGCTTTAATACCTGTTTGATTATCTTTATTTATACCTAATTGTTCAGAATTTATATTATATAATGAAGATATTATATATAATGGAAAACTAACTAATTCTATTGATAAAAATAATGATATAGTATCATTAGATTCTATTAACATAATCATTCCTAATATACATATTAATGTTAATAAATTATATTCACTTGATTTTAAAATATTACCTTTTATAATATTATTTTCACCTAAAATATTTATTATAAAACTACTTAAAAATATTAATATTTTTATAAAAAATAATAACTTAGTTACTTGATAAAGATTACTATACATAAATAAACTTACACCATTATTATATATAATAATATTACCAATTATACTTTCCATAAGAAAATAAAAATAACTAATAAATAATAAATTTATTCTATTTATACACATAGATGATAAAAATTCACCACCTATTAATAATATTATAAAAATTGTACCTATTAACATTGTTTATTTTTTAATTAATTTACCCATTTTATGAGTATTTATGACATTATTTATTCTAATATTTTGAATATAATGTCATTTTTTTTTTATATATTTTTTTATTAATAATTAAATATTAAAATATGTTAGATTTTTTTTTTAATAAAGTTTAAAATTTTTTAATTAAAAAAAAATTACCTTTTTATTTACCATAAAATATATAATTAAAAAAAAATTAATTTAAAATTTTATAAATAAGATTAATTATTAAAATTTTAAATTATTAATAATTTATTAATTTTTATTTAATTACAAAGAAAAAAATTCTTTTTTTTTTTATAATTTAATTTTTTAGAATTATTTTTTATAAAATGTTAATTTTGGTAATTCTTCAATATAATGTATTGGTGTTGGTGAAGGTAAAATCCATTCTAAATAAGGTGAAGAATAAGTAGAAATAAAAGTTAAAGGAGATGAATTTATAGAAAAATTAAAAATTTCTAAATCATTCCAATAATTATTATCTACTAATTCAACAGATATTAATTGATCATATAACATATATAAAAAAATTATTGTACTTAAAACTGAAATTAATGATCCATATGATGAAATTACATTCCATTCTAAGAATGCATCAGGATAATCCGGTATTCTACGTGGCATACCAGCCAATCCTAAGAAATGTTGAGGAAAAAATGTTAAGTTTACACCTACAAAAAGAGTCCAAAAATGGATTCTTCCTAATATTTCATCATATGATCTACCAATTATTTTAGGTGACCAATAATAAAAACCAGCAAATAATGAAAATACAGCACCCATTGATAATACATAATGAAAATGCATCTAAAATTAGATGTGGACTATATCATTATCTAATTTTTTTGACAAATGGAACTTTATTCCATAAAGGATTACAATATTGAATCCAATCTAACAAAAATGAAGAATAAATTTTAAATTCTAAACTATCTTTAGAACATTTTTGATAATGTCTAATTTCTATAAAATATTTAATTTTACTAATTCTATAAAATTTCATATCAGAAAATAATCTATTCTTCATAAAATAATCATATAAATATATCATACCTTTAACAGTTTGATATTTGAATGTTATAGATTTAAAAATTTTATCTGGTGTTTGATTTTTTTTATTTCTTAAATATACACTAGGTTTATAAAAAGGGATAACCTCAGATAAATTTAAATTTTTACTATATTCATTATATTTTAATTCTAAATTACATTCTACACGATTTCCAATATAATTAAAAATTATAGAACCATCTGTATCGATTAGACCTGAAAAATAAGAATCATATGGTTGGATATTATAATTAGCTTGTTTATAAGTAATGTTTAATAATTCACATGCTTGTTTAAATCCTGAAACTTTAATACGAATTAAACCATTTAGACGATTAATTAATAAACTCATCTCCTGTTTAGTAGAAATAATATATATACAGTGAGGTTTATTTTTATCAAATCTTATTCTACCTAAATGTAAATAATTTTGAATTCTAGTTAAAATTCTAATATCTCTATTATGAAGTTTTATACGAATTGATTTTAAATAAAATTTAGTATTATTTTTACGGATATCAAAATTACCATCACCATCTATAATTCCTGCTAACCAAGGATAAAATTTTTCATCTTTATTTAAATTAGATAATTGACGTATAGTCTCTGAAAATTCTTTACAGTTTTTTGCTGATTGTATACCGGATGAATCTATATATTCCTCTTTGCTATTATTTTGACTATTTAAAAGTAGATTATATTTTCTACCTCTATCTATTTTTAAAAGATTCTTAGGAGTGTTAAATAGTAAATAACAATTAAGTATAGTTTCCAGCATATAGTCAATTTCCGTATTATAGTTTACTATAATCGAGCCCATTTGAGCTACAACAAAGTATGTATCATGAAGTGAAGTATCTATTGAAGCATTTGCAAGAACAATTCCTGTAAATCCACCAATAGTAAATAAAGCTAAGAATCCCATACAAAATAACATAGGTGTAAATAATCTAATAGATCCACCATACATAGTTGATAACCAAGAGAATACTTTAATACCAGTTGGTAAACCAATCATCATTGAAGCGGCACTAAAGTAGGCTCTAGTATCAACGTCAAGTCCTACAGTATACATATGATGACTCCAAACAATAAATCCTAATATACCTATTGACATTATCGCATAAACCATTCCTAAATACGATTTTTTAATCAACTATAAGTTGAAACCATTATAAAATGGTAAATTGGACCATCTCTTTATTAATAAAAATTATTTTTCATATTTATTCCACTTCGTCAAGAAATAATTCAAAGCTTTTTCTAATACAGAATTTTCTGTATTACGGTGAGCTTTTAAAGATTTTAATTCATAATATTTAGGAATCAATTTTATTCTAGCATGTTTAGCAGATCTTAAAGGATATAATGTAAAATAATTTAATAATTTATTAATTTCTTCTTTTCTATAAACTATCCATTTAAATACTTCAGCTGATTTTAATATATATATTTTACCACCATATAAATCTATTAAAGGATCTAATAATAGTTTATTTTTTTGAGAAGCAGTAATAAATAATTGATCAGATTTTAAATTTAAATAAATACTACCATCACTATCAATAAATCCACTTAACCATCCATTATTATATTCTAATGGTTTAGGTTGTATTAAATTAATATCATATTTTAAACATATTTTATTTAATTGATGTAATCTAGTTGGATTTCGGATCAGTCCGTTTACGGAACTGATCAATTTTATTAAACCTTCTTTATGATGTAATCTATATCTTAAATGATTAACACCAGCTCTTAATTTTACTGCACCTCCAAATTTATCTTTTATTTGATATAAACAATTTTTATCTCGTAATTCCATTACTATTTCTAAACTTGCATAACCTTTTTTGGATAATTGAAAACAACCATCTCCATCAATTAAACCTGCTAACCATTCATTAAATGAATTGAAATTTGAAGAAGAAGAATAATTTATATTTTTTTGTATAATATTTTTATTCGAAACTTTAAATATAATGTCTTTGAATATTATTATTAATTTATTTTTTATTAATAACAAGCGTATAGCCTCTGAAATTCCTACTTGTATGCTTAACCAACAGTTTATTACCGTCGATTTGATAGACATAATTATCTGTCGTACTTTGGTTATTTGCGGGTCATAAGAAATAATCAATTTTTTTACCTCCATCATATAGTATTTAATGAATTTAACATTTATTAATATACAGGCATTATAAATTATATCTTTATTAAAAATTTTACAAAAATAAAAACGACTTATTTGTATAGTAATTGTATTATTAACTCTTATTTTCCTGCATATAGCTTGTTGCAATGAACAAATTTTGTTCACGGGGCCATTTTGACCAAAGATAGGTTTATTTGAAAATGTAGATATAATTTGACTTACAATACCAAATCCTGGTATAATAATTATATAAACTTCTGGATGTATTTTTTATATTATAAAATATAAAAAATGGACTATATCTTTATCTACTATATTTGTTCATATTTTAACCATTTTTTATAAAAATATTCCCAACTTTTATTTAAATTAGTATTCAATAAAGTTTTATGTGCTTTAAGATCTTTTAGTTCATAAAATTTATAAACTAAATGAAGTCTATTTTTTTTAGCTGATTTAGATGGATATTTTTTAAAATATTCAATTAATTTTAAGATATCTTCTTTTTTAGTAATATACCATTTAAATGATTGAGAACTACTTTTATCAATATAAATATATCCTCCATAAATATTTATTAGAGGTTGTAATAATTCAGCTGTTTTTTGACTAATACTTATTGATAATTGTGTATTTATTTTATTAATAGTAATTGTTCCATCACTATCAAAAAATCCTGATAACCATCCATTATTATAATTTAATTTAGAAGGATATATTAAATTTATATTATATTTATCACAAATTTTATTTAATTGAATTAATTTATAAGAATTTCTTATATGACCATTTACATCATTAATTAATCTTAATAATCCTTCTTTATGATGTAATCTATATCTTACAGCTTTAGCACCTGATCTTAATTTTATAGATCCACCATAAATATTTTTAATAATTTGTAAAGCATGTTCATCTCTAATATCCATAGTTATTTCTAAACTTGCATATCCTTTTTTAGTTAATAGAAAATATCCATCACCATCAATTAAACCTGCTAACCATTCATTTTTTGAACTATTATTAATTTTAATAGATAACAAACGTATAGTCTCTGAAATTCCTACTAACGTGCTAAGCGTTTTGGTTATTTGCGAATTATTACATTTTAATAAAATTTTTACATAAGAGGTATTTTTAAAAAAATAACTTATTCTTAATGTACTTATTAAATTTATTGTTAATTTCTCGCTTATAGTTTGTTGTTTTAAATAATTTTCATGAAAATTATTTGAAGGCCATCCTTGACCAAAGAACCAAAAAAGATGTTGATATAATATAGGGTCACCCTATTTATATATTTAAAGATGTATTTTATATAATAATGTTGAATGCATATAAGGCGATGTAAGATCTTGTAGATTTTTTAAATCCCTTTTAGATATATAAACAGTTGGTAATCCATGGTCATCTACTATCCAACTATTAAATCTAAAATTTTTATTTAAAGCATCTACTAATAATTTATTCTCTAAAATAGAAAAAGAATTTGTAGCTAAACTAACACCTAAATTTTTTTTATAACCATCATTCATAATCCAATAAGCAAGTACTATAGGATCCATAAAATCTATGATATTAACAGGTATGGTTTTTTTTCTATTTTGATCATAAAAAATATCATAATATTCAGTAAAGATAGGTAAAGACTTAGTTGAAAAATGCCAAGTTTTATATATTTTATTTGTTCTTTTATCAAATCTTTCCCGTAATTTAGGAGGACTTTTACAAAAAGGTATAAAATATTCATATAGAGAAAAAAAGAATTCAGTTCTTATGTAACTTTGTTCAAATCTAAATCTCGCATTTATTTTTTGTTTCTCTAATCATCCATCGCCTAATAAACTACCTATAAAAACACTTTTAAATAAAGGATTTATAGATAGTTCTAAAAATTTATTAATTATATCACCCTTAAATACAAGTTTTTGGACTATATCTAAAAAAAAAAAATTTTTTCTTTCTCACGTGTAGTCTCTGAAGAACCCTTAGGGGTCCTCAAAGTACCACCCATTAAGGTCGTTTCTGAGGATACCCTGATAAATATATATATATTTATCTCGGTTTCCTGCTGATTGTTCATATATCTTTAAAATTTTCACTTTATTTATTATAAAGAGGGTACTTAAAGTTTTAAGAATTTCCAGCATATAGTGATATTAGGAGGCAGTGACCCACCTCCAGCTGGATCAAAGAATGAACTATTAAAGTTTCTATCAGTTAAAAGCATTGTAATACCCTTTTTTATTAATTTACTGAACTAGGTTCCATGACTCTGTAAAATCTATAAATAGATTTCCCATGTCTCAAAAATTAAGAAATTTATATTATAATTTTCTAATTTAAGGTAAATAAGACATCACGAAAGTGATGAGTTGGACTATATCTTATTAATCTAAGTTATAAAAATTTTGTAAATGATCCCAAATAAAAATAGTTCTTTTATTATTCATATTAGATTTAATAGAAATTATACTATCTATATTTTCTTTATGTTTTAATCGATCTGATTTAAAATAATTTAAAACTTTTATTCAGTCTAAATAATCTAAATGTTTACTTCCAAATAAAGGAAATGTATTTAAATAATTTTCTAAAACTAAATTTCCCTTTAAACTTGTTGTTCTTAATCTATATTCAGGGTTAGGTCTATCAATTCTGATGCTTTTTACTGAACAAAGTAAGAAATTAGCAATAGCCTCTAAAAAATATAAATTATTTCTACCATTATGATCATTTTGCCTTTGAATTAATTCAAATTTACATTCTACTCTAGAATATTTAGAATTTATTGTAGTTCTTACAGAAAAATGACCATCGGCATCAATAAAACCAGCTAACCAAGCATTAGAATTTAAAGGATTATTATTTAAAGATTTTTTTAGAATATAAATATCTTTGAATCGTTGATTCAACCAATCAATTAAATTATATAAAACATTAATTTTGGGAGTTCTCATATTACCATTAATTAATAAAGTAACTGTTAATAATCCTTCATAACTATTTATGCTTAAAATATAAGCATTTACTCCTTTTTTTCGATAAATTGATCCATTTTTTAATTCTTTTTGAATTATTAACGCTAATGGTAAATCTTTTAAATTAAATACAATTTGTATACTAGGATAATTTAATTTTCCTTTAATAGATCTTTCAGTTTTTGGAACTATTATTGTACCATCTCCTTCTATTAAACCCGTTAAATATGAACCTAGCTTTAACTGAGATAAATCTTTATAAAATATATTTCTATTTGTTTTTATTTGAGTTAAAGATAAAAATTTACAACAGATTAATTCCAGCGTATAGTCTCTAGGGATCCCCATTAAATTTAAATTTAAAGGGTTTCCTGCTGATTGTGTTAGATTAAAATTTAAAAAATCTAACAGTTCCCAGAATATAGCTGATTTTAAAGCCGGTAGTATTAGTTTACCGGCAAGTACAGGAAGTGCAAATACTAATAAAAATGAAACAATAAATATTGACCAAACAAATAACGGTAGTTTGTGCCATCCTAATCCAGGACTTTTCATATTTATTATAGTAGTTATAAAATTTATAGCACCTAATGTACTAGAAACACCTGATAGATGTAAACTAAATATAGCTAAATCTACAGATCCACCTGAATGTGATTGTATACTAGATAATGGTGGATAAACAGTCCAACCTGTACCAGCTCCATTTTCAACAAAAGCAGAAGATAATAATAAGATTAATGAGGGTGGTAATAACCAAAATGATATATTATTAAGTCGAGGAAATGCCATATCGACTGTACCAATCATTACTGGTACTAAATAGTTCATTTATCCTTTTATTTTCATCAAAGGCTGGACTATATCTTTACCCTAAAAATTTCAAAGAGTGGGGTAGATTACGTATAGTCTCTGAAGACCCTACAGATTTTATATATATCCTTTATTTCTGGCGAATCATCTATTTTTCAAATAAAAATAATTTTTCTATATTTCTAATTTTTATTCTTATATACAGGTATATTATAAAAACCTTTTTATAAAGTAATATAGAAATCTTTAAGATTTTCTCGCAAATAGTAATCTTCCAATCATATCTTTCGATATAACAGGGCAACTATAAAATATAATAATTATAATTTATAAAAATTTTGTAAATGATCCCAATTAAAAATAGTTCTTTTATTGTTCATTTTAGATTTTATTAAAATACATAAATCTTTATCTTCTTTAGTTAAATTCTTGTTGTTACATAGTAATTCATAAATTTTACACCAATCCTTATAATCTAAATGTTTAGAAGAAAATAAAGGATATTTATCTAAATATTCTTTAATTAATTTATGATTATTTAATTTATATGATATAACCATAAAACTTTGATATGTTTTATCATTTATTAATCTAGTTCTACTATATAAATTTACTTCTAAAAAAGCTGTTATTTTAGATAAAATGGTAAAATATGAAATACCTCCTAATTCATTAGATACATTTCTATGATAAGTTTGTCTAATTTCTAATCTATAAAAAGATTGGATTCTAATATTTTTACTATTTTTTCTTGTAGTAATATTAATATTAAAATTACCATCTGCATCAGTAAATCCTGATAACCATGCATTAGAATTTATATTACTTAAATCCAAACCTTTTAAAGATATATCTATATTTTTTTTATTATTAACCCAAGTTATTAATCTATGAAGAGCTTCAATTTTAGGAGTTCTCATTTTACCATTAATTAAATTAATAATTTTTATTATTCCTTCTATATCTTGTATAGCCCATAATATATATCCTCTACCTTCAGGTTTTTGAATTTTACCACATTTTATACTAAATTGTAAATATTCAGCTAAAGGTAAATCTTTTAAATTAAACACAATTATTATTTGTGGTGCATTTCCTTTTTTTGAAGGAGTTACTATTGTTCCATCACCTTCTATTAAACCTGCTAAATAAGAAGATAACAGATCCTTAGAATTGGATGTATATTTTAATATTATTTGTTCAGTTGAAAAATATTTTTTTAAATATTGGGATAATTTATAAAAATTATTATATTTTAAATTACCAAAACCACCAATTAAACCAGGCATGATCATAAAAAAAATCATAATAAAAGCATGAGCTGTTACAATTACGTTAAATAATTGATGATCTCCATTTAATATTTGAACACCTGTACCCATTAATTCTAATCTTATTAAAAAAGATAATATTGTACCTATTAATCCACCAAATATAGAAAATATTAGATATAATGTACCTATATCTTTAGCATTTGTTGAAAACAACCAGCGTTCTAACAAATTTTTATAATAAATGTATTAATTTTTTTAAAATAAAAAAGTTTATTTTTATAATAAATACTTTAATTTATTATTATACTATTTTTAATTAATTAATTATTTTTTAAATTTAATTTTATTTTTCATTTATAAATTTTATTATTTTTTTTAATTACTTTTATATAAAAATTTAATTTTAACTTAAATAATATTTTATTTTAATTAAATCTATATCTATAATTATTATATTTAATATTATAAATATAAATTTATATTTTTAATTAAAATTATCCCGTTAAGTAAGTATTTTTTTTTAATATAAAATTTTATATATTTATTATTATATCAATTATAATAGCTTATATTAAAATAGAAATGATTAAATATATGAATTCTAAAGATTATAAATAAATGGATACAGATTTAATTATTATTAATAAATAATTACCTATTAAATTAGTTAGTAATGAAATAAGTTAAATGAAATTATAAAATTATATAAAAGAAGATTATTTTGTAAGTCTTAAAATATATTATGAATATTTAAGAAATGGTAAATTTATTAATAAATATAAAGGTTTTGGTGGTATTTTAATTAAAAAAAATTTTATTAAATTATATAAAAATAAATATTAAATTAAATATCAAACGAATTAAAGTATATGATAAACAAGATAATTAAATAGATACTAGATCTATTAAATATTCATATAAATCATCTATCAATTTATCAAAAAAATAAAAAAAGAATCACAATCAAATATAAAATTATTAGCAGTATCTATAAAATATTTAGTTTTACCTCAACCTAATAAATATTTATCTTTACTTAAATTATCTAATAAAATAAATAATAATAATAATAATTTAAATATTAATAATAAATCAGCAAAAAAATATTGTTTATTAAATAATAAAAATAATATTAAATTTAAATTTGAATTTATTATAAATAAAAATCATATGATTATTAAGATAGTTTATAATCAATATGATATATTTAAAATACATAAAAAAAGTTTAAAACAAATAACTAAAATAATATTATTTATATGTTTAATTTTATTTATATTTATTAATGAAA
>JANBTT010000202.1:0-22243 GCA_027578915.1 Coemansia sp. RSA 1200 | reverse complement strand
GATCCAGAAAGCCTCAAGATCAAGGTTGACTATGCAGCTTCAAAGGGCCTTGCAGGTACCATGATCTGGTCTGAGAATATGGACTACAACAACGAGCTTATCAACGTTGCTCGGGCATGGCAAAGCAGCGAACCATCGGGTGGAGAATCTTCAACCAGCTCTACCAGTTCTACCAGCACAACCAGTTCAACTACCACCACACCCCAGGAATCTACATCTACTACCAGCACTAGCACTACCATGTACTCAACATCTACCAGTTCTGTCCCTGCAACCAAATCAACTACAACCACAACATTCGAGACTACAACTAGCAGCGGCCCCGTCGCTGGTGCGCCTTGCTCTAATGAAGGCACCTATCAATGCGCAAAGCCCAATGGTTCAAGCGCAAACTATTTCCTATGCCTTTTTGGCAAGTGGACTTCTTCTGCGTGTGGTGCAGGTACAGCATGTTATTCTAGTGGATCTGGTATTACTTGCGACTGGCCATCATTCTAAGCAGTATCTAATATAAACCTAAGCATACAGCAATACAAGATAATTTCTATCTCTATATTATCTGAGCGTCCAAACAATTGATTGCATCTGGTATGCCTTTTATTTACCTGTAGTAAACTATAATGGAAAAATGAGAAAAGAGAAACATGTTTGTGTGTTTTAGAGAATCTTTTTGCTTTTTATGTAATGATTTAAAATATTAAAATAATTGCCTGTTCCATTATGAAACATTCATATTTCTTGCAAAAGTGAGTATTTACTAGACAACTTATATGTTGTATAACCGTATGATCATTCTCCAAAGTTGTTGGCCTTCACCAACTCGCTAAAGAGGCCGTTTGCTTCCAATAGCTCTTCTGGAGACCCTATCTCTGCAATCTGGCCTTTGTCCATGACAATTATTCTGTCGCTTTTCATAATTGTCTCCAGTCGATGGGCAATAGTCAAGACAGTAGAGTCCTTGAATTCAGAGCGAATGAGATTATGCATTTCTTGGTCAATATCCAAATCGACACTTGATGTTGCTTCATCCAGAACAATCAGCTTATGTTGACGTATGACTAAGCGGCAAAGACTAAAGAGCTGCTTTTGGCCATTGCTAAAGTCATACTCCATATACGCGGTTTTATCAAGGCCATGTTTAACTTTCCGAATGTAGCTATTGTCATTTTTGAACAGCTTTGGTTTTGTTAAAAACAATAGCATGAACAGCTTGTGCGGCCACGTTGCATCCTTATATTCCTTGTCCCACTTGTCAATGTTCTTTTGGACATTTCTATTTTGATAATCTTCCCACGTTTCATTGGTAGGTTCATCTTCTGGATTTCTTTTCGGCTGTACCAGTTCTGCTATACCACATTTGACTACTCCAGCCCAGATATCTTCAATATTGTATTCTTCAAGCGGGTCAAAGTTTTTCTTGAATGAGCTATTGAACAATGTTGGATCCTGCGGAATTATTCCGAGCTTTGGACGCAAATATCCAAGATCCATTTTTCCAGTGTCATAGCCATCAATAGTAATCGATCCACTGCAAAGCTTGTTGTTTATCAGTCGGAAAATCGCACGTGCAATAGATGATTTGCCAGCACCTGTGCGGCCAACAATCCCAATTTTTTCAGCAGGATTAATTGTAAGGTTGATGTTTTTAAGAGAATACTCTAGGTCTTCTCTATACTTCATACTGAAATCCCTGAATTCAATTTTTCCATCTGTTGGCCAAACACCCTCTGGATTTAATGAATTGTCATCAAATAGCGTCTCCTGTTCTGCATTGGTGTATTCTCTCAATAGGCTGATTTGTTTAGACAAACGTTGAATACTGTTAGGAATATTTGTTAAACTCACTATATTACCTATGAGATTATCAACCAAGTGTCTGTATGTAATGTAATCACCCGAAGTTAATCTTTTTTGTTTATAACTACTGGCAAACACAAGGCAGAATTTGCACAGCATCGATGTGATTTTGTCAGAAGTATTACTAATAAGAGATTGAAAGTCTCTCAAATTGGTAGTTGGTACTTCAATACCCATTTGTTCATCAATACTGTTAATATACCTTTCTGTAAAGTGCTTGCCAACACCATATATTCTTATAAGGTGTTTACCGTCTGCAATTATATCGCTAATCCTTCCACCCTCCACATATGCGTCGGATTGGATTTTGTTAAGCGAGTTTTCTAATGGTTTTAATAAAACATTTTCAGTCATTTCCATTGCAATTAAAAATGGAGTAGCCAGTAGTAGCTGTGGTCTATATGTCCAAATCTTGTAGACATCTAGAATTGAAGTTAGAAGGGTACTTGTAATATCGACGACAATGAATTTTAAGCTAAATAGTATATCATCTGTTTCATACTTGTCTGCAGATATTTGCTGTCGGAGCTTGCTATCATAAAATGACAATGGTGCATATAAAAGACTTTTGCCAAATAAAGGTTGAACCTTGTTACACATATTATTAAATATGGGCGTCTCTATTTTGTTGGTGACATGATAAGAGATAGTTGAAACGAATCGTTTGACTATTTCAATATATACCAGTCTTAGGGCAGGGCTATCGTTATTTATGTCAATATTTCTTGTATTGGCATTTAGCGCGTCGAGTTCCAGCCCATGGAAAATATGGTTTCTAATTGGATCAAAGAAATGAGGAAACACAAGCAATGCTAAAAGAGGCAACCCACACAGCTCAAGAATATACGTAATGTTGCTCGACGCCTTGTGTTTAGCTGTTGTAGTATCAGTTTCTGCATATGAAACTTGCTTAGAATTAGCAACATTGGCAGTATCAGTATTGTGAATATACTCTTTATGCATTGGACTTGGTGACGATGATTGGTATTTCCTTGCCAACTGACTGGTCATAGAAACACAACTATCGTCCATTGTAAGTATTGTGTTGAAATAAGGAATAATCTTGTCATCGTTTGAAGACACAATGCGGATTTTGTCTTTAAGCATACCCGTGCTCATTATAACATGGTCAAGAATATGCCGTTTTACATGTGCGTCAATGTCTGAAAGTGGATCATCTAGTATGTATATATCGGCCTTGGAATATAGAGCACGGGCCAAAGCTAGTCTTGTCTTTTGGCCACCCGAAATGTTTATTCCTCTTTCTCCAATCGCTGTCAAATCACGGTCCTTCCACCCCTTAATATCAGTATCGAGTGCACATGCGTAAATAACCTCATTGTAGTACTCCTCATCAAACTCTCTGCCAAACAGAATATTGTCGCGCAATGTACCGCTCATAATCCACGGAGATTGCTCAACATATGCAACTGAGCCATTCACTAGACCTATTCCATTGGTCATCTCAACCTCACTGCATAGCGAATATAACAACGATGACTTGCCAGAAGCTGTTTTGCCGACAACAGCAACCAGATCTCCGGGCTTTGCGGTAAATGATACATTCTTTGCAGCCAATGTTTTAGAATCCCATTTAAATTCACCATCATCTATTGTAATGACTGGCTCCACATCTTTATTCATACTGTGTGGCAAGGCATCAGTGGGTCTGCCTTTTAAGGATTTTTCTACCTCGTATATATTTGCAATCATGTCTTTCATAGAACCAAAATAATAATATATTCGCAATAGTGTGAATTCCAAGGATGATAAAATATCAGTGATATTATAAACATCTGCATTCGAAAAAGTAGATCCTCGCTTACCATACCTGCAATATAAATATATGCATAAGCAAGTAGAAAGCTCATAGGATACATTTTGCACAAGTTCGAGAATAAACCATGCTCCATTTGCAATTGGCGAATACCATGGAAGTTTATCTTCTGCAAAATCAGGGGCATCATTTATTTTTAATTTGGGATCAAGATACATACGCTCCCAGCCAAACATTTTAATTGATCTGATGTTGTGGTATACTTCATCGGTATTAAAGTAGTAGTCATCAAAGTAGCTATATCTAGAATATCCATATGATGGGCCAAGCACTAGTGTTAAAATTTTTGAAACCCCAAATATCGTCATTTTAACTACCACTGGTGTAAACATAAACCAACCAACTTGCATGTAAAGTAATGTAATTTGTGTAACAGCCTTTGGCAATATGGTTATCATTTCTTGCGTGTAAGCTATATTGTACATTATTGAGTTAACTTGCAGTCCTGGCATATCATATTTGTTTTGCCTAAAGTGTTTCATGCTAGTTAACGGAAGCCTAAACAGCTCAAACTCTAGGGCTCGACTAACTCTGTCTGTTTCTTTTCTTATATAAGATTTCACACGCCACATTTGGGATGTCATAATATCTATAACAAATCCCATTATTATGGTTTTATATAGTGTGTTCCAGCTGAACGCAGCAGAATCCAACATGTTTAGAATGTCTCTGTTTCTTAGAAAATCTAGAGACTCGAATATTGCAAGAAGAGATCCAAGTATGTAAAATGGAATCATGGGCCTCCAAACCATTCTAACAATGGCACGAATTAGAAACATTGGTTCATTTACGTCATACTTGAATTCTTTTGTTAGTGTACCTAGACGCATGTGTTTTGGCAACTCTCCAAGATCACTTTTTACAATGTTGCGAGTCCATGACAATCTCAGCAATTGACGTTCTTTTGTGTACATTAGCAGGTCCTTTATGGTATGTAAGATAGTGTTTGTATATGAATCCAAATGAGACAATGAGAGATAGGCGTGCAAGCAAATGCGAACAACATTATTAGGATTTTTAGAGTCAATTACTTTTAGAACTTGGTAAACGTTGGCAAAGTTAACAGCCTGGTAAAAGAAGTATCCTGAGGAGGAAAGGGTAAAAAGTGGCATAGCCATGATAGCTAAAAGCTCTAAATAGTCAACCCAAGTGGTGCAGTTTTCAAAAGCAAGAACACATAGAAGCATATTACAGCACTGGGCTACAACATTAGTGGTATTAGTGGCTGCCTTTTTGCTTCTAAGGGCAATGTAAAATGCAGAGAAGACAAGTGCACAATTATCGATAGGACTAACAATCTCTTTGTCTGGCGCGTTTATTTGCATCAGATGCGTCCAAATGGCAGACATTCTTAATACTGAAGATAATAGATAATGCGCTGTAAATTCTTATAGTGAAAAATAAGTTTGGAGAGAAGAGGCCAGAATTATATTGAAAAGTTGTAAGGAGCTCTTTAACAAGTAAAAAAATTAGTTGTAACCTATATGGAAATGGATATAAAAGTGGAAATGTTCACACTCTTCAGATAGAGTGGAAATCATTGAGCAAAACCCAGTTGTTGTGTAGAAATAGACCATGTTTGTACAAAGCCATCTGTTTCCTGTTTCTGTTGACAGTGCTAATAAATGCATAGATGTAGCTTGCAAAAGCTACCATTTGGGGACATAGTATAAATTAATTTGAATCTAAATATAATTAATTAATTGCTATGCTAAATTAACTCAGTGTTGGAGTGTATTAGACAGCCAAGTTATTCAAACCTTGTGATGCTGAAGCACATGATAATTTTATAGTTGCCATTCTTTGTTCAGCACACCCTGGCTTTTTACTTGTGCTACTTTACGTTAACATATTTAATTCATATTGATACAAGCAATAAAACTGTACAACTGCTTTGTTTTATTATATGCTAATATAATAAAAATAAACAGTTTGTTAATTGTGTATCCACGCCTATCCAATTTTAATATATGAAAAACTAAGGGGTATTAAAAAGATAAACGGCTTAAAAGGGTATTTGGATGAGATTTTCCTAATTTCGAAGAACTGGCAGTGCTGCTTGATAGATTTCGTGCTGATTTTATTTGTAATGTTACTTTCACTGTATTATTATTAATTAATTATTTCTTTTTTCTGAAGAAGATTGTGCACCTCTGTGGCTAGAACGCTTTGCAAATCTAACATCATTTCAAAATTTTCTTGACCTTGGTTTGGAGAAATAAGTGTATTTCTCAGCGCATAACTTACAATTGCTGTGGTATAATATAAGAGATATATTGGGATAACTGGAAAATGACTAAAGGAAGCCAACCCGGATTCCACATCGGATCCTGGGGGGATGGGCTATATATATCCAACAACACTATGTTGATGTAATCCTATGACAATTGCTGTCTGAATTGTTTACCATTACAAATTACAAATTTTAAATTGCTTCTTACGCTTTTTTTTTTGCCTGTAGTAGTTATATGCCAAAATTAATGAGATTTAGATGCAGTGTTGGAAAGGGTATGCAAGCAGCTGTAATAATGGCTTGTGTTGAAGAAGAGAGTACACATTATATATTCAAATGTCTAGTCCCTGTAAGAGCTGTTTTCCCCCATCAAGCCGTGTCTGAAGCCTAGTATTCCACACAGCTCCCCCCCCCCAAAGAAAATAAGAATAGAACCAATTTCCAGGAATGATACTGATTTGTTTGCAAGTGATGTCAAGTAAGTTGGTTTTTATACCTGCAGGAATATGATACGAATATAAATGAGCATAATATGGTGTACATTTCACTTATATGACCTCCCCAACGTTTTGGTTCATTAGATACGTATTTAGTGGTGAACATTACTAAACATGTTGACTGTTGATTATACTCCATAAAAAACATCACAACATTTTATTCATTGAGGCATTCTGTAAAGAAACCCAGAAACACATTATCAAGATATCTAATTGTTCTTTGCTGTTTCCCATTAAAGCATAGATGAACACTAAAACAAAAGAAGATAGGAATGTGGTTTTCTGCAAACACAAATAAACGGATTCGCTGTTTTATCTGGCAACGGAAATCCAACCAGCACTTATTGTGTTTACAATGAATAGTTGAAAGGTGATCCGGAGATGCAGCATCTTGTTTCTCGCCGCT
This sequence comes from Coemansia sp. RSA 1200, assembly GCA_027578915.1. Lineage (NCBI taxonomy): Eukaryota > Fungi > Kickxellomycota > Kickxellomycetes > Kickxellales > Kickxellaceae > Coemansia > Coemansia sp. RSA 1200. Next base: position 15,413 of record JANBTT010000202.1, on the reverse strand, counting down.
AGACTAAAGAATGGAGGTTTTTCTATAACCCTATTAAGAGTACAGACATAAAAGTTTAAATTTAGCGTGAAGTAAAAGTAGGTGGATTTTTTTGTTATTATTATTGCTTTTTCCTTTTGCTTATTTTCTAGTACATTTAAACATTATACTTATACAGTTATGAAAATGAACATTATTTTGTGTGCGATTATTATTGGTGTTGGCAACCTTTTTGGACAAACTGCACCGGCTGCAGCCAAGCCAGAGGTTCTGGTGGGGTTTTATCCTGGATGGAAGAAAGTAGCTGCTAGTGATATTGACTTTAATGCGTATACGCATATAAACGTGGCATTTGCCAGTCTCATGGAGGACGGGTCGGTCGAGTTTAATTACCAGGATGCGATAAAGTCTGTACAGGAACAAGTAGGTACCATTAATGGCGATGCCAAGCTGTTGGTTTCGGTGGGCGGATGGAATGGGTCGGGAAACTTTTCACAGGTCGTTGCAGATGAGGTGCTGTCCAACACATTTGTGACAGCGATAGCTGGCCTTATTGAGACAAACGAGTTGGTGGGTGTGGATCTTGACTGGGTGTATCCAGGACGCTTGGGGTGCGAGGTAAATACCGTCGACCCAGCTAACGATACCTACAACTACCTTGCGTTCCTAAAGAAACTGCGTGCAGAGTTGGACAGTAGGTTCGACGGGCACAAGCTGGTTACTATGGCTGTGCGGATCCAGCCGTTTGACGTGGATGGGAAACCAAGTACGGACATCAGTGAGTTTTCAGAGTACGTTGACTATATAAGTCTGATGCAGTTTGATATGAACGGTTCATGGAATGAGGTGACAGGACCTAACGCACCACTTGACACAGGCTTTGTCAATGGATCTGGCATGTCTTTCAACACCGCCATCAAGGCGTGGACCGATGCTGGGTGGCCAGCAAACAAGCTTATTGCTGGCTTTGCGTTCTATGGACGCGCAGCCACAGACATTGACGATATAAACAACAGCAATCCAAGCGACCAGTACCAGGTGCAAAGCCCGACGGTTCCCCAGGGCCCGCTTGATAGAGAGATGTACTTGGATCATTGTACTGGTAATACGACGTACTCGGGAATATGGAGCTGGGAAAGCCTGCGTCAGACTGTTCTATCTGATCCGTTGACTGTTGGCTACACAAGATACACCCGGCACTGGGATACCGTTAGCCAGACGCCATGGCTGTTCGATAGCCAATCCAAGATGTTCATCTCGTACGATGATACAAAGAGCATTGAATTGAAGGTTGATTCGGCACTTGCCAATGGGCTTTTGGGAGCAATGGTTTGGTCGATGGAAATGGACTACCAGAACGAGTTGCTAGATGCGATTGTAGACTACTGGAATGCTGGTGACAATGCAAGTACGGATGATGTTGTAAATGCTAAGGATGAACCCGCAGCCCTCGACGCTAGTGGAAGCGATAGTAGTGATACGAACAAAGATGCATGCCAGGATGTGGATGGATTAAGTGGATTGGAAACCCTGGATGATTTTGATAATGAAGACAACCATGCTACATTTGAATATACCGACTTTCGAACAACAGATGACGCGGTCTCATCAGCAGAAGAGCCAACGGCTGACAGAACATTGTCTGAAGCCGCTGGCTGTTCAATGGATCCGGAGGAGGATTCAGAAACCGAAGAAGCTGATGATGACGGTTTGTCAGACACGCCAAGCGCAAGCCCCACATACCAGTATAAAGACAAGGAAGAAGAAAAAGGAAAAGAGGAAGATGTCAGCACATCAAGCAATGCGAACGCAGAAGATGATAATTGCAGCATAGATGGAGCCTACGAGTGCGAAGGAGCATCAGGCACAACCAGAACATACAGGGTATGCGTCAATGGCAACTGGCTGACCAGTCTGCCGTGTGCACCTGGAACGTACTGCGTACAGTCGGGTGGCTCTATCATGTGTGGTTGGGGTCAAAGCAAATAGATAAATAGCCTGTTCATATAATTAATTTACATTCACTACGCTTAACATGAAATAAATAACCAAGGAAAACAAACAAACAAGAAAGCTTGGTTATTGCAAGACCGTCTCGACATGCTTGAGCATTGAAAAAAAGCATAGTCACAGCAAAAGGCTTCTCGGACTTTCCGGACCAAAAATGAAATAAAGCCGGTAATTTGTTCCGCCAATCCCAGAATTGACAAAAAAGACAGCGCAAGAAAGGAGGGGAAAAGACAAGGTTTGCGGTCCTCGTTCGTTGCAGAAAGACCTCCACAACCTCGTTTCGTTCCCTTTTTGTGTTTGTTTGTGGAAAAAAATATAATAATAACAATAAAGTTTGAACGACTCCTGTTGTACCCAGTGAGTAGTCTCCCTTTTTCACTTTTCTTTCCTCTTTATTCTTTCTTTATTCTCTCTTTATTCTCTCTCGATCTGACGGTGTATCTTTATTATTTTCCTTTCTTTCCTTTTTCCCGCCAAACCCTAAAATTATCTATTTTATCTCTCTCATATAGACCGGCAGTTGAGATATATATACGCGGAGATGGAGAGACTGGACGTCATCATAGAAAGCGCCAAGGAGATGCTTTCGACAACGGTGGATCTGTCAAAGACGGTTCCAGCAGGATTCGAACCCAACTGGTTTGAACGAACATGGCTCAGCATGTTCGATGGCCACAACGAGCTGCTAACGTTCACAGCAATCGCGTTTCTGATGCACGAAATCGTGTACTTTGGCAGATACCTGCCGTTCATGGTATGCGACTACGTGCCGGCGCTACGCAAGTACAAGATCCAGAACACCAAGGAGGTGACCAAGGAGATGCAGTGGAAGTGCCTGAAAAGTCTGCTGTTTTCTCATTTTGTAATCGAGGGCCCCCTGATGCTTATGTTTCTGCCGGTGGCCAAGCTTGCGGGGATCCGGACTATCGAGATGCCGCTGCCCGGGTGGCAGGAGATGGCGGTGCAGATCGGTGTTTTCTTTGTGCTGGAGGATTTCTGGCACTACTGGATCCACCGGCTGTTCCATTGGGGCCCGCTGTACCGCGGCGTGCACAAGATCCACCACGAGTTCTCGGCGCCGTTTGGAATGACGGCAGAGTACGCGCATCCGATTGAAACTGTTATCTTTGGCCAGGGCACCATTTTCGGCCCGATCCTGTACTGCAACTTTGTCAGCAGCGTCCATGCGGTTACTATGTTTACCTGGATATCGCTCCGTCTTTTCCAGGCCATCGATGCCCATTCAGGGTACGATTTCCCCTGGTCGCTGCACAACTTTCTGCCGTTCTGGGCGGGTGCCGATCACCACGATTACCACCACGCCGCCTTTGTCAACAACTTTTCGTCATCGTTCCGGTGGTGGGACACTATCTTTGGCACCGACACGAAGTACCACGCTCATAAGGCACGCCTTGCGGCGGCAGCGTCTGGTGTCCAGAAGCAGGCAAAGAAGACCGAGTGAGACAATGGGAAAAAACGCAGCGGTCTGTTTTTTCCCTCTAATTTTTCTCGCTTCTTGATTGTGAATGATTAGATTCTGGAAATCCCCAATCAGATCCAAGACCCCGTTCCGTTTTTTTTGTTCTGAAGAAAAAACCAGTCTTAAATAGATAAATTAAATCTGCAGTTAGAAAGCGTTGTGTTGCGGATATCTTTTGGACTGGAGGAAAAGCACCATGCCAAACCCCGAACCATGTTGCGGTCTTTTGTATGTTAAAAGTGAAAAAGGAAGCCACTCTACACACGCGGAGACCCGAGCAGACGAGAAGACGGAGCACACAAAGGAGCTTTTGGTTTCCAACCCAACACAATTACAGCAGAAACGCCCTTTGTTTCGATAAATAGTGTGTCTATGAATCGCATGTCTAAATGTTGAAGCTGGTTGATTGATTGTTTTTCTTTGCTTCTGCTGATGCTGCTGCCAGAGATGGCATAAAACAGAGTTCAGAGTTCTTTTGCTATTTTTGTCAGCAACAGAAAAATCCTCTTTACACAATGAGAAACATAATCAAATGTTTCTGTTTATTTCTAATAATAATAATAAAAATATTCGGGTTTTTTTCAAAGCTCAAGTTTCTTTGCAGCCAGAAAGGACGAGATGAAAGAATTAAATAAATACAAAACGTCTCTTTCTTTTTTACTTCTTTTTGGCAAAGGGTAGTAAAGTAACTTTTGGCCTTTGGCGGGCATGGAACAAGCAAGCACCTTCCTCGCCCTCTCCAGAAAACTCTCTTTATATCTTTCTGCCAAGGCTCTTTTTAGAATGAGCAAGGTGATTAGAAATTTGGGGGGAAGGACACAAAGATGTGGTTAAAAAGAAAAAACACTGGTGATGACAAGAGCAAGAGGGGACGGCATAAAGACGTTACAAAGAAACAGGTCGTCATCATCATCGATCGGAGTTTTGGGCATGCGCAGAAGAAAAAGCGAGAGCGAAAAGCGGATTGGAGGTGGGGAGGTTGCTGCAGGCGAAAGGGTATAGTGCGCGTGGTTAGTCCCTGGCATGCGGGGCGAGACGAGAAAGGAAAGAGAGAAAGAGAAAGAGTGCACACCCAGCTAGTTCGCTTGGCTCAGTTGATCGCACCGGCCAGCCAGCCAGCAAGTGCTCAAACAAGCAAGCAAGCAAGCAGAGCAATGAAAAGCAGAGTGAGCGCTACTGCGAGAGAGCCCTCTTTTCGTGGGTTCAGGCGAGAGCAATTAAATACATTTAAATACGCGTCCTCCCTGGCTGCTGGAAAGCTCCCCCCTTCTTCTTTTCCAGGAACCAACTTATTTAGCTCTAGCATTCCCTTTTTCAGTTTTTGGCTTTTTTTCACCTCTTTTGCGCACATCCATCTGGTCTTGCTCTTGGTCTTGGTCTTTATTTTTGCAGCTTTTGATTCTGATTCTGATTGATCGCAGCCTGACACGCGCGCTTTCCGATCAACACAAACACAAACACACACAGCTCCACGTACCTTATACCTTATACCTTACTTTACCTTAGATCATCTTACGACAGCAGACATCTGATAGCAGCACTCGCTCACAATGAATCAGCTCCTCTCCTCGTCGACAACGGCGGTGACAATCATGAGCACAGTGACGGTGCCCGACGGAAGCGAGGTGCCGCCGGTCGGATACACGACGGCGGAGACGCTCTGGACAACAGTGACGGAGACGGTGACACACACAGGCGAGGGCGCATCGACGATGCCAACCTACGACAGTCTAACGACTTACACCACGGCGTACACCACGCAGTACCACACAGTGACGCAGACGATTGACTCGGACTCAAGCTCGTACTCGACGACGATTGTAGGCGGCGAGGGCGAGGTCGGCGGAATCACGATCATCGGCGTGATCTACGAGCTGTGGATGTACTTCCTGTGTCCGTCGCGCGACTGCTCGCCGTGGCGCGAGTGGCTGACCTACATCCCGAACGTGGCTGCCGGATGGATTCTGGGTGCCGTTGCGCTGCTTTTGGCGCTGGCGCTGCTCTTCATGGCATTCAAGTGCGGCGGGCTCGAGTACATCTTTGGCTTCCTGGCAATGGCGATTCTGTGCGTGTGTCTCTTCCTGCGTGCAGCGCTTAAACACGCATCGGGCGACAAGTTCTCCATGTACAAGGCTTCGGTGTGGTTAGACTACTTTGCGCCGGTGTTGTTAGCGTTACTTGTCGCCCAGCTGATATTCCGGCTGGTGGTACATCTCGACAACACGCTGTGCAACGCCGCACGCATGCTGGTGGCCTTTATGTATGTTGCAGCTGCTGCGCTGTTTGCGGTGCTGACGGCGGGCGTTGTGCTGATGTTTGACAAGCACTCGGTATCCAAGATGCACACTGGCATCCAGTGCATCCAGGCATTCACCATTATCCTGCTGCTCCTGTCGGTTGTGCTGCTCCTTGCTGCCGTGTGGGCCGCAAGCAACGACCACCGCGGCCACCACATGGGCCACGTAGTCATCATTGGTGCCTGCGCCGTTCTGCTGCTGCTGTGGTCGTGCTTCATGACAGCACGCGCCTTCCTTGACCTCCACAGTGCCGCGCGTCATAGCGAGGCTCTGTGGTATGTGTTCAATATTGTGCCGTTGCTGCTGTTGGCGATTGTGCTGCTTGGCCTCAATGCGCCGCGCATGTTCACATTCTGCCACTGCCCTGTCAACGCCTGCCCCGTTTCCAACCCGCACGTACGCTACTCGGCGCCGCCTGTTGCCAGCGCATACAACCCCTCGCACGACCGCGGCCACATGGAGGCCAACGTCACAAAGTACTACATGTGAGCGGTCTGCGTCTATCCTCCGCCTCTTCTTTCCTTTATTTGTTTCTCTGTTTACCATAGCGCCTTTTATTATTATTATTTTCTTTGCTCCTTCTTCTTTCCACGTTACTGTTTTTTCTTTTAAAGATCAAACTTTCCTACAAGTACTGAATTTTGCTAGCTGGCTTGCGTTTTGCGCATTGTTGCTTTCAGAGACTTTAAATGTACCAAAAGCGGAGAAGATGCTTTGTTTGCTTTTGCTGGATATGATCCGCTTTTAAATACTGCAAAATTAATACTTTACATGTTGGTACATGCTAACACACATGTCGTGAGCCTCTTGCCGTAGCTCAAGAGCCAATCTAATAAATAGGCTTAGACGCCAGCACAAATAAATATATTAGACTTTGGCGGCAGCAGTAGTGCACTGCGGCAGATGTCATTCGCGTGAGAAGATATGCGGCAAGCTCTAGTGCATGCGCATTTAACTTTTCTATTTCGATTCTGAGCACTAACCGATAGTAGTACTGTAAGCGCTGACGGCGTATCCTTTATGTTTTAAAACATTTCCTCCTGCCATTCAGCACCGTTCTTTTTCGCAAGTCAAGAGTCTAGTTGCCCAAACAATCGGAGGAAAAAAGAGGAGGAAGAGGAAGAGAAAGAGGGGAGTCGCATGCTATTTCTTGAGACAATAGCGTGAATTGCAGTCGTTCCTCCCTGCTCCCTTTTTCTTCTCTACTCTACGCTACGCTGATGTCTTTTGGCAATGAATGCCTCAACAATGCTGGCTGTATTCCTTCTGGTTTACCATCTTCTGGTTGAAAAGACATGCATACTACTCATTTCCTGGTTCATGTCTCCTTCTTCCACTTATCCCTCTTCCCCCGCCACCGCTGTTGTTGTTGCTGAGAGATAGCCACTGGGCTTTCCCGGAGCAAGCCGAGTTCCTCCCCTCTCTTTCGATCCTGCTGTCTGGAGGGGGACCCACCGTTAAATATGCTGTTATTCTAAACAAATAAACACTAGGTAGTCCATTCACTTTCTTTCTCGACATTGCTATTAATATTATCTTCTATTTATTTATTCATCAATATATTTTGTTTATATATTATTGCAATACATGCCATCAAAAGCTCGTCAGCATTTGTGAGCAGCATAATACTCCGCTGATCGATTGACGACATACATAAACAAAGAAAAAATAACAGGAACAATAACAAAACAGCAATGTCGCTCGTAGTGTCTGCGCCAACAGACGGAGTCGCTGGAAATACGTACAGCGGTTATTACTTGCCTGTGGACGGTGACCTCGAGGCATACACACCGTTTCTGCAGTACGAGCCCAGCCGGAGCGTCGCATTTGGCGTGGGCGGCGTGTTTGCAGCACTCGTCGTAGCCACGGCCTTTATCGCAACAATTGCGCGGGCACGCGTGTTCCTCGTCGCAGCAGCTGCCAGCGCCTGTCTGGCTGCATCAATGTTCCTTCGCGGCTCGCTTGTGACGGTGCGCGATGGCAGTGCGGCGGGTGTGCGAATGTACCAGGCGTCGTATCTGCTCGACTCGGTGGGCGCCATTCTCATGGTTTTTCTGACGCTGGTGCTGGTGGCTGTGTGGATGGCCCGCCAGTCTGACGCAGAGCGTAGAGAATGTGAATACGAGAGCGAAGGCAAAGACGCTCGTGTGCCGCCGTCTGCAGTGCTTGTGGCAGCGGTTGCCGGCGTTATTACTGTTGGCAGTATTGCCCTCGAGTGCACGGCCATTCCGCTGGTATTCAACCACGCTTCTCTGCAACTCCACCGCATCGGCCACCAGCTTCACATTGCAGCGATGGCAATGGTTCTGGCAGCAGGCGGCGGCGGACTCCTGGTAACGCTGTGGGTGGCGGCAACGGCAGCACCGTCGGTTCTGGCAATGCCAATGACGCCGCTGGAGCTGACGAGTCTTGCAGCGCCCTTTGGCATGCTGTGCGTGTGGGCCTCGTATGCGCTGGTGCAGGCCAAGCTGCCACTTGAATCTGTTGCCAACACAAGCGAGGTCGCATGGTATCTGCTTAACGTGCTTCCGCTGGCGCTGGTGCTCGTTCTGTGGGTGGTTGTCAATGCGCCTAGGTTCTTTGTTCTAGGCAGCAGCCAGTCGCCGAGACCGATGGGCGACACCTATCGCCACCACGCCTTTGCTGGGTTTGCTGGTCTTGGCGGAGACAGAAAGGCACCCCGTCCCACTAGCTACTATGCCTACCCGTATATGGATGAGCCTCCGCTGTACCCTATGCGGTTGCCCAGCGGACACGCGCGCAAGGCCGGAGACACGCCAGAGAGCAGCAGCAACAACAGGATCCAACGAGCTATCCAGCGCTACGCTTAGATCTCCAGAGAAAAAACGAACTGTTCTTTTGCCTTTGGATGTTTTGTTCGTTGGCATCTCACGGTATTGGGGGGAATTGGGACACTGTGATTTGCCGGTTTGGAGAGCCAAACAAACAAAAAACAACAACAACAACAACAACTTCATCATCACAACCGGCATCATTCGCATAAACGGGCGAAGCCGGTCCGAGCGAATTGCATTCAACCAAGAAAAAATACGCAACAGACAAACAAAGCACCGCCGCTTTGCTCGTTTGTTTGTTTCTTCTTCCTGCCAACCCCGCCCGCCTTGCAAGAAACTCCCCCTGCAGCAAGGTTTTTTTTTTTGGCAACAAAGCTTGGATTGCAGTGGGGAAGGAGTTGTTTTTCTCTTCCAGTCTTGTCTTTTGTTTTTTACTTTTGTTCCTTGTTCTGAATTCCACTTTCTTTAACTCCCCTCTCCAGCCTTCTACGTTTTTATCTCTTTCTCTCTTCCTGCATTTCGGCCGGGAATCATAGTTAGCTGCTAATAGGTAACAAACAGCCACATTCTTTTTTCTTCCTTCCTTCCTTTTTTGCAATCTCTCTGGCCATTAAGCCAATCTCAATCCACTGGAAGCGCCCTAAGAATTGCAAAAGCATTTTACCCTCATCTCTAGTACCTTACTGCACCCTGTAGCACGTCCCCTTCTCTCTTCCACGGCTATTCTCTATTATTCTCTTACTCTTACCTCTTTTTATCGCCTTCTCACGCAGATAACGACAGCAGCAGCAACAGCAACAACGCACAGACTATGCGCTCGGCAACTAGCAGTATCCCAACACAGCAGCAGCCGACAGGCGGCGCTGGCGCCACCAAGAAGAAGATGAACGGATACGTGGGGTTCTCCAACTTCCCGAACCAAGAGCACCGGCGGTCGGTCAAGCGCGGATTCAACTTTACGCTGATGGTGGTTGGCGAGTCCGGACTGGGAAAGAGCACTCTGGTCAACACACTGTTTGAAAGCAAGGTGTATCCGGCAAAGGAGTCGGACGACGGGCTTGGTCTGGCTGGAAGCGCAGCGCGCAACGGCAGCAGCGGCACGGCGGAGGCGCAGAAGCGCACGGTTGAGATAACGTCGGTCAGCGCGGATATCCAGGAAAACGGCGTCAAGCTTCGGCTCTCAGTGGTTGATACGCCGGGGTTCGGCGACTCGATTAACAACGAGAACGCGTGGCGGCCGATTCTCGAGAACATCGAGTCCCGGTTCGATGCGTATCTTGCGCAGGAGAACCGCGTCAACCGCAGCAAGATTGTCGACAACCGCGTCAATGCGCTGCTGTACTTCATCAAGCCCACCGGCCACTCGCTGCGCGCCGTTGACATCGAGTTCATGAAGCAGCTCCACACCCGCGTCAATCTGATCCCGGTGATTGCTAAATCCGACACCCTGACGCCGCGCGAGGTCGAGCAGTTCAAGGCCCGCGTGCTGGCTGACATCAACTACCACGGGATCCACATCTTCAAGCCGGTCTCGGACCAGTACGATGACCCGGAGACCATTGCCGACAACAAGGCGATTGCTGCGAAGATTCCGTTTGCGGTGGTTGGCAGCGAGAAGCTGGTGCAGCGCCCCGACGGCACCCGTGTGCGTGGCCGCCAGTATCCGTGGGGCATCATCGAGGTCGAAAACGAGACGCACAACGACTTTGTGTCGCTGCGCCAGATGCTGCTGCGCACGCACATGGAGGAGCTGCGCGACGAGACGGATGTGTCGCTGTACGAGTCGTACCGCACGCAGAAGCTGCTGGCGCTGGGTCACGTGCAGGACAACGGCGTGTTCCGCGAATTCAACCCGCGGCTCCAGCAGGAGGAGGAGGAGCGCCTGCATGCGGCCAAGATGACCAAGCTGGAGGCCGAGATGTCGGCGGTGTTCCGCCAGAAGGTGCAGGAGAAGGAGGAAAAGCTGAAGAAGTCGGAGGAGGAGCTGTACTCCCGCCACAAGCACATGAAGGCTGGCATGGAGAAGCAGCGCCGTGATCTCGAGGACAAGAAGGCTGCCGTTGCGCCCCCCGGCCCCCTGCCCACCCACTCTGCCGTCCATCTTGACGGCGCGCCGCGCATGCCGTCCAAGGACAAGAAGAAGCGGGGCTTCTTCTAGCAGCAGCAGTGTCGTTTCCTGCAGAGCCCTCTCTCTATTCCGCATCTCCCCCCGTTTCCTCTCTTTCCTTAGTTATCCTTTTATTCCTTTTATCCTCGCTTCTTTCCCTGATTTACTTGCTTCTCTGTTTCGTTGTTGTCACATGTGCGGCCCCCACATGCAAGCGTAGTGCGCGATTGTCCGGGGTTCTGTTTATTGCATTCCTGGGCATCTGCTTGGCGGAGCGGGGAGACGATCTGGGTAATAACAATAACAATAACGCTATTCCACCATCTTCCCCTGCTGCTACTCTATCATTGCGCCTGCTATTCCTCTTCATTTCTCTTTCGTCCGCAGTGCCAGAAAAGGAGGGCTACCTACTTACTTGATGGGCCTACTGTTGCTTGGCAGCCGGTGCATCGCAGCCGCCGTGGCTGGAAGACAGCTGTCTGGGAGAAGCACAGCGTGGCGGGGATACGCAGCACCGGCAGCAGCATCATCCAAAGGAGGAAGCGGCAGACAGTTCGACAGCAACCGGCTAGTCGAGCGACTCGAGACCCAGGGATTCAGCAAACAGCAGTCGGAGGCCATCGTGGTCTCGGTGACCGACGTGCTGCAGGAGAGCACGCACTCGATCCTGAGCAACATCGTAACCAAGGCGGAGCAGGACAAGACGCTGTACATGTACAAGGTGGACTTTGCGCAACTCAAGTCGGAGATCCAGATGATGGAGAAGACCGACTTCTCGATGATGAAGGCCGAGAACGAGCGGCTCCAGGGCGAGGTCAACAAGCTCAAACAGAAGCTGCGCGAGGAGATCACCCGCACGCAGGCTGGCGTCAGGCTCGATATGAGTCTCGAGAAGGGAAGGGCCAGGGACGAGCAGGCCGTCCATGAGATCAAGATCAGGGAAACCGACGCCAAGATCGAGCAGGAGATCTCCGCCCTGCGCACCCAGATGGAGAGCATCAAGTTCAGCATCCTCCAGTACATGATCGGTACCATCACCGGTACCGGCGCCCTCATCCTGGCGTACCTGCGGATGTTCAAGTAACGGTCGCTATCGCCACACACGTTTACGGCATTTATAGCCTTTCTTTTCCTCTGCACACGAACAGCCAAACAATACCAGCATATGGATCTTCCGTAGCTCAAAGCGCTCAAGCTTCTTTTTTTTATCGGAATAAAAGGAAAAATGATAAACAATCAAAAGCAAGAAAAAAGCGCGGGAAAGTTCGCATGACAACAGCAAACTCGTGGGAAAAAAAAAACAACAACAACCACCGCTACCAGGAGCTTCAAACGACAGCAATGATGAATGAATGCCGACCATCGCCCAGCATTCACTGAAGCTAATTGAGGCCCTTTTGTTCGCCATCACCCCCGCCTTCATTCCATCTCTCTCCTCTTTCTCTTTCTTATTTACCTTTACTCTTTTATTTTCCATTCTATCCTGCTTTCTTCTGACTGCCACCGCATCCAATATCTAAACCCCCATTAAACAGAATGATCCGGTCGCTCTGCTCGCGCGCAATGCGGCGCCAGCACCACGCCATCAGCGCATGGAAGAGTGATGGCAAGAGGAGGGCTTTCGGCAGCCAGGCGGCGGACATGGCGGCGATCAAGAACACGGTGGACACGAACTCGCAGCAGTTCCGGGACAACGCAGCCAGCATGGCGGCGGCGGTTGCTGATCTGGAGGCGACGGTGGCGACGGCAGCGCAGGGCGGCAGCGAGCGGGCGCGGCAGAAGCACGTGGCGCGCAACAAGCTGCTGCCGCGCGAGCGCGTCGGAAGGCTCCTGGATGCGGGATCCGGGTTCCTGGAGCTGTCGCAGCTGGCGGGGCACGGGCTGTACGGCGCAGAGGAGGCGGTGCCGGGCGGCGGGATCATCACGGGGATCGGACGCATCCGCGGAGTCGAATGCATGGTTGTGGCCAACGATGCCACGGTCAAGGGCGGCACGTACTACCCGATCACAGTCAAGAAGCACCTGCGCGCACAGGATATCGCGCGCGAGAACCGGCTGCCATGCGTGTACCTGGTGGACTCGGGCGGCGCCAACCTGCCGCACCAGTCGGAGGTGTTCCCGGACCGCGACCACTTTGGGCGCATCTTCTACAACCAGGCAACGATGTCGGCGATGGGGATTCCGCAGATCGCGGTTGTCATGGGCTCGTGCACGGCTGGCGGCGCATACGTGCCGGCCATGGCGGACGAGAGCATCATCGTGCGCAACCAGGGAACGATCTTCCTCGCGGGGCCGCCGCTGGTCAAGGCGGCCACCGGCGAGGTTGTCAGCGCCGAGGATCTGGGCGGCGCCGACCTGCACTGCCGCACATCGGGCGTCACCGACCACTACGCAGCCAACGACGACCACGCATTGGAGCTGGCGCGGCAGGCGGTGGCCAACCTCAACTGGCGCAAGCCCAGCGACCAGGTTGCAATGCGCGCGCCCGAGGAGCCGCTGCTGTCGGCGGAGGAGCTGGGCGGCATCGTCGGCACCAACCTCAAGCGCTCGTTTGACGTCAGACAGGTGATTGCGCGCATCGTCGACGGCAGCAGAATGCACGAGTTCAAGCGCCTGTACGGCACGACGCTGGTGACTGGGTTTGCGCACGTGCACGGGTGTCCGGTGGGCATCGTGGCCAACAACGGCATCCTGTTCGCCGAGTCGGCGCAGAAGGGCGCGCACTTCATCGAGCTGTGCGCACAGCGCGGAATCCCGCTGCTGTTTCTGCAGAACATCACCGGCTTCATGGTGGGCGCATCGGCCGAGGCCGGCGGCATCGCCAAGCACGGCGCCAAGCTGGTGACGGCGGTTGCGTGTGCGCGCGTGCCGAAGCTGTCGATTCTGATCGGCGGCAGCTTCGGCGCCGGCAACTACGGCATGTGCGGGCGCGCGTACTCGCCGCGCTTCCTGTGGATGTGGCCCAACGCGCGCATCTCGGTGATGGGCGGCGAGCAGGCTGCCAACGTGCTGGCGCAGGTCAAGCGCGACGCAATGGCGATGCGCCAGCCGACGCAGCAGCCGTGGTCGGCCGCCGACGAGGAGGCCTTCAAGGCTCCCGTGGTTGCCAAGTACGAGGCCGAGGGCCACCCGTACTTCTCCTCCGCCAGGCTCTGGGACGACGGCGTCATCCGCCCCGCCGACACGCGCCGGGTGCTGGCGCTGGCGCTCTCGGCCACGCTGAACAGCCGCATCGAGCCGACGCGCTTTGGCGTGTTCCGGATGTAGGTCCCAGATCGCCCATTTGCGTTCCCACCCCCTGCAGAAGCAGAAGCAGAAGCAGAAGCAGAAGCAGAAGCTCCTGCTGATCGGATCCATCTCCTCCCCCTTTCCCTCTTCATCATCAATAAAATAATCAGATCCTACTGCGCGCCACCCACCGAGTCAAGAAACTTCTGGTACCTGTTGCGCCAGGCCGCGTTGCACGGCACGAAATGGCCGCCGTCGTGCTCGGCCACAACAGCAGAACCGTCAAACGCCCTGGCCGCCAGCTCGCGTCCGCGCTCGGGCGCCACCACCGCGTCGCGGATGCCCACCACATGGAGCGAAGGCACGGCGATGCGCAGCCTCCTGGCACTGCTGGACTGCTCCCGGCCTGCATCTCCTGCTGGCGCCGTAAGCAGCGCATCGAACTGCGGCGCATCCGGGTAGAACCCAGCAAACAGGAACGCGAATCTGAGGGGAGGCAGCGACCGCGCCCAGCCAACAAGCGCACCATCCACATCACTATCGTCCTCCGCTGCCGGCACAACCGCCGCCCGGTGCATCAGCGCCAGCACAACAGCCGCCATCCCCGCGCCCTGCGAGAACCCAACGATCCCGTCAAACGGGCCCAGCTCGCGCATCGTCCGCATAACAGCATCCGCACTGTGTCTGATATCCATCCACGTCTCCAAAGGCGTCGCCCTCGGATTCCACCACGCCGCCGACGGCCCCTCCTCGTCAGTAGTACTGGGATCCCCACCACCACCTTCGTTACTACCGCTTCTCGCGAACTCCACGGTCGCCTCCAGCGGCGCCGTCATGTACACCAGCTCCATCCGCCGCCTCATGTTGCGGCGGAACGGGCCGGTGCGGTCGCGGAACTTCTTGGCATTCTGCGTGTATCCGTGCAGACAGAGAACGCGGTGCATTGCTTGTCCGGAGGAGCTGCTCATTCTTCTTGATGTTGGCTGCTGATGAATTATATTAATAACTATACGCAAGGACAGAAGGAATGCAGAAGAGTTAAGGCTTTTCCGCTGGTAGAAGATCAAGGCAAAAAATTGGAAAGAAAAGAAAATAGACCGCTCTGATCCAGCAGATCTGATCTAATGCAGAGTCAGAATCAAGGACTTGAATTCAGCTTTTCTTCCTTCTCTCACCACGGAGACTATCAGGCGGAGGTCATTCATTTTCTTTTTTTTTTTTCCATAAAAAAGGTTGATTTATTATCAATCGGGTATGCTGCGTCTACATCCAGAGCACCGGCTATCCGCCGATCGGAATCATACTAATAAACAAAAGGTTTATGAAAAGGAGACGCAATGATGGCAGTTTGGGCCGCCTGCGTTGAAGATGTGTTCTCGGAGAGACGGTAAAGCAACGTTTTGAAAAGAATATAGGGCAATGGTCAACTTGTCCGGTTGACTGGCTCCGCCTGGTTCAAACTGGAACCAGGAGGTGTCGACATTGAGCCAACCTTCCTGAAAAGAGTTGCTTGAGTG
>JANBTT010000201.1:0-22552 GCA_027578915.1 Coemansia sp. RSA 1200 | reverse complement strand
TTTTTATTTACTATAAAAAGAATGGCGAGAGCACAAACATCGGCCAACAAATTGAATAACGTGATCTGATTACCAAGGGGCAATGTTTCTAGAGTGTTTTTCAATATGAAAAGTATCTGCACTGTGCAACAATTTCCAACCACAAGTTTACTTACAAGTTTAATTAAACAACTAGAACCGCAGTAATAATTGGTCATGATCTTGAATATCTGCTCTACAGACAGTCAGCTCCCACAGAAACCGCCGATTCACCTGCCACAGCTGTGCAAAGGCATTGTTGACATCGCTGGTGCTACTTTTTAGCTTCTAACAATTTGGATACATCTGCATGAAGCGTTTCTGAAAAGCTAATGCGAAAACGTGCAAAAAATTGTGACGAAATAACCTCGTTTGCATCTCACGCTTGCTTTTATTTCATTACACAAAAAATTATTTTTTATTTTTACACTTTAGCTTCTTTTCACATTGAAGTATTATTTAAACCATGGTAGTTAACAACAGGTTTAACCAAAACATTAGCCATGGCACTAGCCAGAGGTGCAATAGCAACGAAGCAACACCACTTTTGTGCACCTCATTATCAGAGCTGGATATTACCATTGCGAACAATGATACCAGCGAGCCATACCTGAAGGCTGCCAAAAGAGAGTTTACATGGATTGTGTCAGCATCGTTTTTGACAACTGTGACGCTGTTGCTAGAATTCTCGTTTTACACTGCCAATGTTTTGGTTGTCAGTCATCTGGGAGCAAAAGAGCTTGGCGCAATGTCCCTTTCAGTGACCTTCCAGGTCATTGTTGCAATGGCACCAATGTTTGGACTTGTCTCAGCTATGGACACATTTTGTAGTACAGCATACACAGCCTCGCAAGACAAAACACTAGTTGGGTTTCATTTTCAGTGTGGAATAATTGCTGTTTGCACACATTCTGTTTTAGCCGCAGTGTTGCTTTGGAATTCAGAAGCATGCTTCTTACTGCTCGGGACAGATCCAGTGATTACAGGTCTATCAGGACAATATCTGCGTATTCAAATTTTAAGCCTACTGCCGTTTTCGTTATTTGAGGCAACAAAGCGCTACTTGCAAGCCCAAGGGATTATGCGCGCAGCAACAATTATTACTATAGTTGTTGCTCCAATTCACTGGATTATCTGCTACACGTTTGTATTGTCACCAAAGTATGGCATTGGGTTTGTAGGAGCGCCAATCACCAGCGTTGTATCCAACTGTATGTTACTGGCTGGTATGCTTATATATGTTTCTAACAGCCGCGCCACAGAATCATGGGGTGGCTGGGACTCTGGCGCATTCCGCAACATGTCTGCGTTTTACCGTCTTGCAATCCCTTCAGTTATTACAACCTGTGCTAATTGGATCAGTTTTGAACTGCTTGCTATCGGTGCGTCCTACTTTGGAGATAACCAGCTTGCCGGAAGTGCCATTATGCTTAATGCACTTGTAATTGTTTATCGCGCTAGCACTGGTATTGGATTCGGCGCTAGTCCCCGCATTGGTAATCTAATTGGTGCTGCAAAGCCTCGCCAGGCGCGTATATCAGCCGATGTAACCTTGTTAACCACAATATTTACAACATCAATGGACAGTTTGTTTATGGCATTATATTGTGACTGGTGGATATCCATGTATACTGACAATCCTAATGTAGCTCACGAAACAAAAAAGCTGGTTCCAGTTGCATGCATAGTCACAATAAGTGACTGTCTAGGCAATGTATTGGCTGCAATTTTACGTGGGCTTGGGCGCCAGAAAGTTAGTGCAAATTCATTTTTGTTTGGATTTGGCGTATCAGCTCTGCCAGTTGCGATATATCTAGGATACATAAAACATATGGAGACGGTTGGGCTTTGGTGGGGCACTTGTACGGGTGCTCTGTTTGCTCTGGCAGTTCACATTATTTATCTTTATTTTTATATTGACTGGAAGGACGAAGTATGCATTTGTCTTTTGCGACTCAAGAACAACAGCGGCAGCACCACAGAGTCTAGCAGTTAAGAAGTGTTCTTAACAAGTAAATTCTTAGTTACTTTTGAGTTTTGTGTGATTATTGATAAAGAGTAAATAACCATCCAATAGATACACAAGAATGTTTATTGCCAAAATAACCCAAAAATGTTTAGGACGATGTTTGAAATTTACACCAGATGTAGCAACATGCATATACGAGGCATTTAGCTGTTTTGAGTCTGAATTATCATATCCTTGAACTGTATTTCTATGTAAGGTTATTTTGTACTTTACATCTATTATCATGAACGTGCAAAACTACCTGTGCCTTTTGCGTTTTGTCCATCATTGCTCTCGTGATAAAGACTGTCTTCCTGGGCATGAATTAAACTTTCCTGTCTATCCCTCTCTTTTTTCTGTGCATTTTTTCTTTCTTCTTCTTGTCTATACGCTGCCATCTCTGCACTATTCATTCCAATTTCTGATGGACGGGAGGTTGTAGATGGCTGAGGAAGCACCACTTTTTTGAACTTTGTTGGCTTTGGCTTTGGCTTTGGCTTTGGCTTTGGCTTTTGTTCTTTATCATCAACCATTTTAGATAATATTATGTTTGAGTAAGGAGATGTGTATATAACCAAAGGAATCGTAGGCAAGGGATTCAAACGACTTTTTATACCCTTAATGGCATTGCAAATTCCTATAGTAGATTGCAGATGTAATTAAACGGATTCAATATTAAAATAAAGAAAATCAGAAAACGTCAGCTGATTTTCCTAGTTATGGAGTAGAGAGTGAAGCAGTCGTTAGACAATATATTAATATGATTATACTAATGAATTCAATAATACCCATCTTTGGAATTGGGGGAAATATTTTCCGCTGACTGGACGAACATTAAACTGACTGATCACTTACATATAAACAAGAAGCGGATATTTCAACTAACAAATAACATTGCACATTTCAATGGCAAAGTGTTATTCAATGCTAATCTATCCGGCAAAAGTGCATCAATGGAATGCTATTAGATTATGACAAAAGATGGAGAGTAAAGCAGAGTACCACAAAATTTATTCCTGGTTCTCAGAAGAAAGCAGATGCAGTATTCTATTAGTATAATAGCTTAGATGAGGAAATGGATTTCCGGATGCTGTAATACCAAAGGTAAAGCTTGAACAAGTTTCCGACTATGCATTGCCCATTTGAAAAAAGCAGCCATTAAGAACATTTGCTTTGGTTTTCTTTCCGAATGGTTGCAACACATGGCTATTCATGTTTACATGTGATGGTTGTGTTTGCACCAGCCTCAGACAAGTATGTTATAGTTTAATTTTTGAAGTATTTGCAAGGTTGCCTTTACCACCAAATATTTATGCAGAATGCTGCAAGTACTCTGGTTTTTGCTGATGTTGCCGACAAATAAATATGACCAGTGTTGTGAAATTCCAATGCCTATAATGCATATTTCTTTTAAGAAGCAGCCAGGCAACAATGTTCTGGTGACTGCAGCAGCATTGGATTTATTCAGTATAATTTGGTTTAAATTAAAGCCAATATGTACAAAGTCACGGTTAATTAAAAGCCTCACTTTTATTGTTTAAACACCATACAATAAAAATAAAACAGTTGTAAAGTCCTTGCAGACGCCGGTCAACAGACTATCGGAAGAAATAGCTTGTGGCATTTTGCATGGATCAAGTGCCCTGCATATCTCAATAGTGTATGATAGCTTTAAAAATATTACAGGCATTCTATTTCCAAGAGCTACAATGACTCAAAGGACTGTTGCAATGTTATTACAATGTTTGGGATTTTGCAAATTGCTCTTGTAATGGTTATTGGATTTAGCTATATATTTACACGTATTTATTATTCATTATCCTTTACCAGAAAATATATACTAAATGTTTGTCGCTTACATGCGCATAAAATTATTAATTATCAATGATGTACATGTCATTGCAACAGCTTTTTGGCTGATGGCTTAAAAATAGATAACATAAAGTATCTAATATTTTTTGTGACTAATTTTAGCTAAAAATACAGCAGTGACAAGTTCAGGCATTAGGCTAATTAGTTGAAAACAATTTTTTTGCAGGAGTGCTCCAGGCATATTGGAACTCCCTCTTAAACTCATTTTTAATTATTTTATTAGAAATAATTAATGGGCCATTTCTGCACCGAAACCTCCCTCGGGATCCGCCCCCACTTTCGGCGCAAGCTACCGAAAGACAACTCTTTCAGAGTCTTGAGGGCAGATCCCTTAACAATTTGATAATATTTAATATTTATATAGTATTTAATAATTTAATAGTGTTTAATAACTTGATAGTATTTAACAGTTTAATAGTATTTTTATACTTTTAGTCGATTTCCATTGGGCTTGCTCCCAAAGTTAATAGATACTGCTTGGCATATCCTCATACAAATTAAGCTTTCGTTTAGAGTTAGTCCAATAAAAATTAATATAATCTATGTCAGATAACTGTATTAACTGGCTGCATGTAGAAATACCTACTTTGGTTAGCTATTTTTATGTAAATTTTGCAATCTGCTTTCTTATAATAAAAATAAAAGTTTGTTGCCTAGATTAAATCAAATAAAAGTTTGATATTAACATAAAGTGTTTTCTGGCTTACACATTGATATCAGAGCATCCTGATATGTTTGTGTATATATGAGGTCATTATATAAAAGCGTCATCCTGACTTTAGCTCAATTTTTAGTTATTTCTCTAAAATAAATAACAATTTACTTATTCTTTTTGAATATCTGGTTCTGCTTGAAGCATGTATGTTCATTTAAAATCTGTTTTATAGTGTCTGTATATCTTTAATATGTATTTATTATCTTCCAATAATGTTTAAATGATGTTTAAATGATGTAATCAAATTAAGAAACAGATAATATATTGAACTCACACAAATTGATAATTGCTGCATTAGATATTAAAACATATTAACATGTAAGGCAAAATGAATCCTAGAGAGCACCCTTTTTAGTATATAAATGGTTGAAATTTCTTGTTTAAATATTCTTTCATTTTTGCATTAGCTTACTCCATCTTTCATCTTGACACATACACTACAAACAATTAGCATTGGACACAGCTTTCAAATATAGCAGCTGAATAACCATCATGAGTGGCAGTACTGAACACGATGTTGACAGTTTTATAAATGGAATAAATGGAAATGTGTTAGTTATGGCCCCAGAATATAGGACACAGGCAACTTTTTATATTCAAAAAATAGGTGATCCACAAGTGAAAAAAACATTTCCACTAGCATTATTACAATATGCATACCAAGCACGTGACAAGCACAACACATATGGCAATAATTTGTGAAGGACTAGACTGAGGAGGAGGAACTTTGTGTAGAATGTTTCTCTTTTTTAGTAAATAAGTATAATTAAGAAGAAATAAAGAAAAGAAGAACAGTAATAACTTGCGATGCCGCCGATTAGGGTATTTAACTGCCCTGTTACTAGGCCTGCTGTAAGCAGGGCTAAATCCCCCTATGATTTGATCACCGCTCAAATCACGTGACAACGCAGATTTTATCACAAGCTGTAGACACAACTGAGAATGTGTGCTGCAATACAAGTGAAAAATGTACCTTAGTGGAGATAAGATGCTCTTGTTTGTTTATAATAAAGAACTAGTGAAACTAATAATAAAAACTTTTTCATGCTTCATGGCTCTGGCCTGCCAGCTCTGCAGAGTATCATGTGCCACCATTAATGTTGCAACATTGTGACAACCAATCAAGCTGAATAATATAGAAATAAGAAAACAGACAAGAAGCAAAGTTTTATTATTCACAGTGTTTAGAACTAATAGTTGTTTTTCAATTTGTAGTGTCTAGTTTAGTGCACAGGGTTTTCTTTGAATAATAAAGATAAGAATTTGATATTAATAGTGGTAGAAAAATTAGAGCAGCTGCACAATTGAATTTGGCAAAAGTATACCCCCTGGTTTATCCAAACACTCATTATACTCATTGCACAAGTTGCTTAGCATGCATGAAAAGAAGCCCCTTAAGTGCCACTTTGGCAAAGGGAGCACCTGCTCAGACAATTTAATGCATTTCTAAAATGATCAACAGCAACAGAAAGCAATCTTTCAATGGGGCCACTGACAACAGGATACCATTTGTATGGTACCATATAAGAGATATATTGGGTAACTAGAAAATGACTAAAGGAAGCCAACCCAGATTCCATATCAGATCCTGGAGGGATGGGCTATATATACCCACAACACTACATTAATTTAATCCTACAACAATTTGTAAACAACAAGACATAAGGGTTTGGATCTAGTGGCAAATGGTAATTTGCACTCTGTAGATAAATCAGCAGATACACAACCAACTAATGCACCTATCACAACATTGAGTGCATGATGTGTGGCATGGATACTTGCCTCTACATTGTGGCCACTCACAGCCAGTTTTTGATGCAATATTCAAGGAAATATCAAGCTTTATACTATTTATTTTAGTGATCAATGTGTTAATTTCTTTTCTTTTCTTTTTTAATTTATTTTGTTTTCCACAAATCACAGCCTTATACAGTGGCCAGAAAAAGTTTCTCAATGTTTTGAACATTAATAATTTTTTTGGAGCCACTGTGTATCCATTTAAAACAAGAGCAGCTACTAGTTGTTATTGCATGCAATTTGTCAGCTGAAAAACACTAAAAACATATTTTTATGCCTGTGACCTGTAGATTAATGTGTATATGCTCATTGCAAAAAAAGTTATTCTGTTTTTGTTCAATTGTTATTTACCTTTATTTTTTATTATGATAAAAAAGCTTCCCTTGAAGCTCCAGCAGTAATTTTTAATCCAGTCCATTTACTTATTTTTATAGATTTAAATTTTTTGATTGCATCACTAAATGCATCATTTGGATACTCTTTAATAATTTTCAATGCAAGTCTTTTTCCTCCAGCATCCATGCCCCTTTTATGTATTGGTGGAAGCTGCTCATAAGAAAGGTTTAAAAGATTAATCTCATGACAACCTTTATTAATACAGAAACCAGATTTGCCTTTATGATTTTTAATCCAGTCCTTATTTTCATTTGAAGTTGAATTGTAAAGTCCCATCCACTTGTTTTTAATTTTATTACATTTCTTAGCTCCTTCAAAATAAACTCTTCCAGCCTCTAATATTTGTTTATCAGTCAATATATGTTTCAATGGAGTTTCAAGTGGAATATAAAAAGTATGTTATTTACTATAAGGAAACCTATGGAAACTACTATTCAGGACAAGTTGTTGCTTTTATACTAAAGCGCTCATTGTCAGGAATAGCTTATAGCGCCCTAACTATGATTATTGAGGAATGATAAGTGTCAGACACCGATCTTAAGTCATTGCCCATTGTTCCGAACCACATATCATCTGGAGGGCTGATAAGTGTCAAACGCCGATCTCCGGTCCTCACTCATTGCTCTCAGCAACATATATTATTCATTATTGTTAGTTAGTAAATGCAAATAGAAAATTAATTAAAAATTATAGAATAGGTGTGACATGTAAATTAAATTGAATTAGAGACTTGGAATCCTTTGAAAATCAACTAAAAGTATAAAAATACTATTAAACTGTTAAATACTATCAAGTTATTAAACACTATTAAATTATTAAATACTATATAAATATTAAATATTATCAAATTGTTAAGGGATCTGCCCTCAAGACGCTGAAAGAGTTGTCTTTCGGTAGCTTGCACCGAAAGTGGGGGCGGATCCCGAGCGAGGTTTCGGTGCAGAAATGGCCCATTAATTATTTTTAATAAAATAATTAAAAATGAGTTTAAGAGGGAGTTCCTTTATATTTAAGTGACAAATTAATTAATTATGTTTCCCAATTATAATTCAATCTGTGAGCCACCAGTTATTTTTAATTTTTTTTTGCTAAATATTCTGGCAGCAAATTTTTTACTTATTTAATAACAACATTGAATGTCAGATCTATGTTTTTTTTAAAAATAAATATTGAAAATAAAAGTGTATTGTAAGATTTACCAACATTAATAAACCATATTAACAACACCACAAATTTTGTATTATATCTAACTTTACATGTAAAACAAATGAATTGCCTATTTGGAATGATGTCAGCACTTAAAAATAAAAGTGTTCCAAAACTACTACTATGTGTCATCATTATTTTTGAGTGAACTAATGCACAACAGTTCACATGTTTTTTTAAAATGACAAACTCAAAACAATTTTTAAAAACTGTTAGTTCTGACTTGATAAGACATACTTCCTTATGCCATAAGACAGAAACAACTGTATGTATGCTTCTTCTACCTATTTGAATGTGGTTTTGTCAAGTGCACTTTTTTTACAATTTTTATACTCAAGAAGGCTGATTTATTATTATTCAGATTTAATTGGCCTACATATAAAGTTTCACCTATATCCCTACTGAAATTATGCTAATAACCAATAAAGTTCATAAAAGAAACACATTGATGGCAGTCTAGACTGTCTGTGTTAAAAATGTGTTCTCAGAGAGTCTGTAAAGCAGTGTGTTAATATAAAAAGGATCAATAGTCAATTCTATTGTTTGAGTGGCTATAAATAGCATTGAGTTTGTGTGTGAGTTGTTACAATATTATATTTAGTATGTAAACATTGCTTGAGGCATCATTATTTTGTTATCAATGGCTTTTGCTGTGTGAGCATAGAAAATCACTTACAAGGATGTGAAATAAATTTCATTTAAAATACAAATGCTTAAATAACAAATTCAATAAGTTATCTAAATATTAATACCACCATAAACATTTCAGAATTTAAAAAAATGAGCAAATAGCTGTATCGAAATGCTTTTATAAGGCAAATTTTTACCAAAAAAAAAAAAGAAGGCTTGATCTTTTCCACATTGTTCAGTAACAAAAGTTAGAGCAGTAACGCAAAAGAGGGGCTCAGCCGGGACTTGAACCCGGGACCTCTCGCACCCAAAGCGAGAATCATACCGCTAGACCACTAAGCCAGAAGAAAGTGTCAGCCAACCTTCACTTTGATTGGGTACAAATTATTAAATATATCAAATCTAAACTATATTATTTATAGAATGGGGTATAATATTATTTCTTTGTTGACAACATTTGTAGCAGCAAATTGTTATAATAAAAACCTTTGTCTCTATATAAACAAATGCGTATTTGTTGATAGTTGTTCAAAAAGTACACATTACGAGTGTAATTACTGAAACCAGTGATTTTCTCATGAGCTAATGTTGCACCTGCGGATCAAGGGGAATCCGTTGTGCCTGATGCTGGGGGGGGGAGCGTAGAGAACCCCACACACACCCGCGCATGGATCTAATCAAAGAGCCGTGCCGGATTCATCATTTCATGCTCCGATGCTATGCAACTATTGATGTCTTTGCTTTCAAACGTTGAGATCGATAGGTGTCATAATTGATCACAAAGAAACGTGAACGTTTTAAAGGCAATATTCCATGTTCGTGATTGCACCATCGTTTCCGAATATTTTATTTACGTATCCGTCTTATATCTATACGCGGCTAGTTTATTTTTATTCTTACGAAATGTTGACTATTTAAGGTGAGGAAAATACCGCCTAAGACGGTGGTGTTTTCCTCATCAGAATATTCATTCTTCTTCCTTTTCCTAATAAACATTCTTTATTTCGATATATACGCGGCTCCAGCTTACCGTGTTGCAACACTATAAAATGTAATAAAACGACCTATCTTTAAGATAAGGGTTGACAGATCTTGTCCAAAAAGCAATGATTTTTATGTCCTTTTTATAACTGTTAATAACTCCTAACAAAAATTCGGGGGTTTGTTCAACCGAAATTCCTTCAGCATTTTTAGCTTTATATTTATAATCAATAGTATAATATACTGATATAATAGAAAAATGATCTCTTTAGGCTGGCGGCAAAAGCGCATTGCTCAATCAATATGTGCCAGCCAAAGCCAAATTAAGCGTTTTGCATCGTTGTTATAACATTTATTTTAAGGCTGTTTCCTAAATGGTAATAACATGTAAGTAGTTATGTATCAGACTATCACTCACCGCACATCTATTCTTTTTGACTTTTTTTGTCATAGGATTAAATCAACATAGTGTTGTTGGATATATATAGCCCATCCCCCAGGATCCGATGTGGAATCCGGGTTGGCTTCCTTTAGTCATTTTCCAGTGATCCCAATATATCTCTTATATTATACCACTTTTTTTAATTATTTTAGTCACTAATTTATAGCACAAAACAAGCAATAAATATAAAACTATCCTTATATCCGTGGTATTTGCAATGAAATTGAAGCGTACACAACATTATTGAATATTGCTGGTCGTCTTCAAAACATATGACATGACATAGTACAATTGCTGAGTTTGGAAATGGGAACCGTGGTATTATAACTGAGTTTTTTTTGACTGGTATGTAAGGCCTGCGGTCATATTGTTCCTTTCCATGAGTTTTTAAATTTATGCTTTTTGTTCCCTTGCATCCATTCTGCTAGCAAAATTGCACGAGCGTGTGAGGAAAAAAAAATTTACATGTTCGAAGGGTGCAATGGGTCATTCGGAATATGCAAAACACATGTAAAGAAGAAGAGAGGTTATGCACATCTGTCACTCCTTGCCCTTTTTTCTGTTCTTGCCGATTTTTTCATTTTTGACTGTGAGATCCAAGAGATTAGAGTATGCGGATCCTGTTCATAAAAGAAATCAAAACCCGGACTTCTTCCTTTCCTTTTTCTTTTTCCTTTTATTTGTTATCAATCACCATTTTTATTTCTACTTGTATTATGCGCACTTTACAAAAAAAGTCAAGAGAGCGGTTTTATCTTGTATCAGTGGTTCTTGCTGCTGTGCTGGCTTTTCTGCTGGTGCGGAACAGAACCGCAAGCAATGAAACGCTGTTTGCGCAGCGTCGAACTACAGAGTCCAAGAGTCCTTACTATGAGTACACAGGCCTAATGGAACAGTCGCCCAACGACCACCGCCAGCACAGGGTTATTCGCCTACCAAACGGCATATCTGCGCTATGCACCTACGACCCGCAGGCAGAAACTGCCGCCGCCTCGCTTGCTATCAACGTTGGCAGTTTGCTAGACCCGCCTTCCTTCCAAGGCATGGCACATTTCCTTGAGCACATGCTATTTATGGTAAGCCGTAAAAGCAATCAAAAAGTGCTTGGACAATAATTATACATTGTGTAGCAGAGTGTTGTCTAAATGTCATGTTTTGTATCACTTTTTATAGGGATCGGGTAAATACCCCAATGAGGATGACTATACCACGTACCTGGCAAACCATTCAGGCTCATACAATGCAGCCACGGGAAAGGACCACACGCATTACTATTTTTCGGTTGACAACGATGCGTTTGAGGGCGCCCTTGATCGACTATCCTGGTTCTTCGTCAACCCGCTCCTAAAGCCTAACGGTGTTGACAGAGAAGTACATGCAGTTGACTCAGAGTTCAAAGGCAGCCTACGTAACTCCAACTGGCGGTTCTTCAGTCTCTTGTCAAGTTTGTCAGCTCCAGAGCACCCTTACTCGATGTTTAACTGCGGAAATCTGGAAACGCTAAAGGTCGCAGCTCTGCAGATGAACGTGTCGCTGGCGGACGAGGTACGCAAGTTCTACGATACGTACTACTCGGCAAGTATTATGAAGCTGACTGTTGTGGGCAACCACACGCTCGACCAGCTTACCGAGTGGGCTGTTTCAAAGTTTTCTGCCGTGGAAGATAAAGGCGACACGCGTATAGAGCTCAATACACACCATCCGGTCGGACCAAATGAGCTTGGCAAGGCGGTGTTTTATGAGAACCTGGACGATTCTGACGAAATTGTTTTGCAGTTCCCGGTTCCTAACACAGAGTCCGAGTACAGACAACCGGTGCACCAGTATTTCTCAGTTCTATTGAATACCGATACCTCAGGGTCGTTGTTCTCGTATCTGAAAGAAAAGGGATGGGCAACGGATGTTGACGGAGCAAACAGCGATATGGTAAACTCGCAGCTCAGTACGTTTTATATCCAGGTAGAACTCACACCGCTTGGAACGAGCCACTACCAAGAGGTTGTCAAGACTGTTTTCGAGTACCTTCAGATGCTCCGGGAGGTTGGGCCACAGGCGTGGTTTTACAATGAGTTTTCGCAAATCATGAAACTCGACTACCAGTTTTACGAGCGACCAAGCGAATTGCACTGGGCGATCAGATCAAGCAAGGTCCAGTTTAACGATCACTTGTTGCCAGAGCATATCCTGTCGCACGGACAGATTATAAGCAATGGAAATACGGCTGATACAGAAAAACGTATTTCGGACTTTTTGGAGTACCTCAACCCATCCAACTACCGACTGTTTTTTGGTTCGCAGAAACACAAGTCGGTGGATTTGGATAAGCAGACACCGTTCTACAACGTTTCCTACCATATCGAGCAGCTTGATTCGTCGCTTACGGCAGAGCAGGCGGTTACCGAAAAGGGGGTGTTCTCATTCCCCAAGCCAAACGTCTTTATTCCCGAGAACCTGCAAATGAGCAATACTGGTGGCAAGAATATAGATTCAGAAAGCAGTGGCAGCAATACACAACGGCCACAGCTGCTGAAGCTGTCAGACAAGCTGGAGCTGTGGTTCAAGCAGGACACGCAGTTCCACACGCCCCACGGCGCAGTCTACATAACAATCGAGCCAAAGCATCTGCCATCAACACCGCAGGAATCGGTGCACGGATCAATCTACTCAATGTGCATGAGTTCTGTGCTTAAAAAGGAGCTCTATGGTGTTGGAACCGGAGGCATGCATTATTCGGTTGGAACAGGCGGATTGAGTCTAAACATTGAATTAAGTGGATTCAAGGAAAAGATGCCGCTGCTTCTCTCCAAGATCATGCACAGGGTCACCAACTTTGAGTTAACAGCCGAGGATTACGAGATGTACCGCCAGGAACTCGAGAGAAGTTTCAGCCACGTTCATTTTTCAACCGCATCTGAGAGTATCAAGAGGTGGCAGGCGGTGCTCACACACTCACCTGCGTACTACTACAAGGAGCGGGAGTACGCGCTGCTCAACAACGTTACGCTTGAGAACACCAGGGAGTACGTTGCCGGGCTATTAAAGCAGACGTTTGTCCAGATGATGGTTTCGGGACAGTTCACAGAGGCCGAGGCGCTAGAGATGAGCGACACCGTCATCCACACTGTTGATTCCGCACATCTCGAGAGGGAGCAGATGCACAACGTACATGCTGTAAATGTTTCTCCTGGCAAGTACATGTATTCGTTTGGAATGTCCGACGAAGGCGCAGCAAATGGCGGGGTTGTCTCAACCATCTATTGTGGCATGGGTAGTGATCAGAAAGAGTCAGCAACACTAATGGTTATCAGACCAATACTGCACAACCAGTTCTTTGAAGAGTTGCGCACAAAGGAGCAGCTTGGATATGCGGTTGGTGCTGGGTTGGTTGTTTCAAAGGCTGGGCGTTCCAATTTTAGGTTCCTGGTCCAGGGGGAGCACAACCCAGTGTACGCCAAACTGCGTATTGACAACTTTATCAGAAGCTTTAGGAGTAAGCTGGAGGAGCTAAACGATAGCGATATCCAAGAAAAGATAAACGCACTTGCCAAGTCGATTCTTGAGAAACAAAAGTCCATTAGTGAGGATGCGGCGGAAGACTGGGGCCACATTGAAGGCGGATGGTATGATTTCGATTCCAAGCACAAGCTAGTTGAACAGCTGCGTTTGGTGACAAAAGAGGATATCCTTGGGGCGTGGGACAGAAGCGTTAATCCAAGTACAACAGCAGAGAACTACACACGAATCGACTACTATGCATGGCCGCAGAAAATGTGGTCACCTCAGAGTGAAGACCTTGTCGAGTATCCAGAGACAATTCTAGCACTGCATGGGTGTCTGAAGTACGATGGAATTGCCAGTGGAGAGCTCGCTGATGTTGCAGAGGCTGTTGCGCTCATTCAGGCTGGCATTGAATTGCCAGAAGATAACACAGATAGCTTGGCTTCCAGGCTCTATCAGCTGTATAATGACAGCAACTCGACACTGAACAGCAGGACAGCGCTTGAAATGGCTTTAAAGAAAGAAGACAATATCGCAGAGCTAAGGGATTCAACATCAAGCCCGGAATCAAAGGAGAAGTATCTTAAGATCGGCATGGACAGGACAGCTGAGGGCGTGTGGATGATACATGACATTGCCCGATTCAAAACAGTAAATGGAGTGTATCCGCTGCCTGAGCCGGTGGAGAGGCTGGCACCCAAATACTAGCAACGCATTTTCTTTATAAACCTTTATGTTTGTACTTTGAACGATAGAACATATGCTCACAGCAACAGCAAAAAAATTGACATGCAACATCTAACAAGCTGCTACAAAGCAAAAATGAACGACCACGCCAGGACTCGAACCTGGAATCGCTTGATCCGTAGTCAAGCGCCTTATCCATTGGGCCACGCGGCCTTGGCTTGCTATGATAAGCCAGCTGTCCAACTCCAGCAACGCCACTTAACTGTAAAAGACGATCATTCACTTTGTTAAACAACGCTGATGTCAAAGTTAAAGCAGTAAGCAAAACAAGTAGCAGCACTACATTGCACGTGCACAGTTGTGGCCAATCCCAGAACGACAGCAGAAAGGAGGAGATTGCGGAGGGAAAAGGAATGAAAAGAAGCCAGAACAACCTCCTCTTTCTCATTCGCTTTCGTTTACCGCATACTATATACATAATTCAGCGCTCATTGGTATCCGCAACCACAGTTGACCCAGAAATGACAACCTCAACTTCAACGGCAACAGCAGCCGCGGGGAGCAGCGCAGCAGCGCCGGGCACAGCAACGCCGTTCGGACCGCGGCCAGTGTTCCCAACGGCGGCGGACAAGCCTTCGTTCGATTTGCCGAGCCAGGAAATCACGGTGACGGACGGGCTGCTGCACTGCAGGGCGCACGGGAAGCAGGTGTGCGCGGAGTGCAGCGCAGACTACTCGACGCAGAATTTCATATCGCGGCAGCTGGGGGCCAACCGGATGGCGCTGCCGCCGGCGAATCCGCAGATGGAGCAGGCGATCCAGCGGCTCAAGACGGAGGGGAACGAGCTGTTCCGCGCGCAGTGCCACTTCGAGGCGGCGCAGAAGTACACGGAGGCGCTGAATGTTGCGGCGCAGCGGCCGCTGTGGGATCCGAGCGCCGCGATCATCGAGGAGACCACCGTGCTGATGTCCAACCGCGCCGCCTGTCTCCTGGCGCTCGGGCATGCGTCCGAGGCGTACTGGGACGCCGAGGTCGTTACGCGCCTGAAGCGCGGGTGGAGCAAAGGCCACTTTCGCATGGGCCGCGCGCTGATGGATCTCGGGAGATGCGACCAGGCAGCCATGGAGTTCCGCATCGGCGTCTCGCTCGACGCGAATGCGCGCGACATCCGCACGGCGCTGGAGAAGGCCGAGGAGTACGTGTGACGCGAGCCATATCCCTGTAGCCAGCCCATCATTATTCTATTCACGCTAGCCACCCATTGAACAATACATATGAACTAACCACAGCAGCTACGCCAGATGCGGCAGGCCCAGCCGCTCAAGCACAGTGTGCTGCAGCCGCGCGTGCGCGGCGTCGGCGTCGGCAGACGGCAGCGAGCGCAGAGCATCGACGCCGGGAATGAGCGAGGCGCTCAGCATCGTGGCCTCCATCAGCACAACGGCAGCCACGGCGTCGGGAACAAGCACCTTGCTGCGGAACATCAGCCGCGCATGCGCCTGCGCGAGGCGGATCAGGCTCTCCAGCAGCCGGATTGTGGTGCGCGCAGCGCTGGCGGCGTCGCGCTGGCGCTGCAGTCGGTAGTAGGCCGTCAGCACGTGCTCGGCGGCGGCAGTCGTCTGCGGCTCGAGCGCAGCCTTGACGAAGGCAAAGTACGCGCGCAGCGTGTCGAGCGGCCAGAGCTGGTCCGGCCGCTCCTGATCCTGCGTTCCGCCGGCAAGCACGAACTGCGACACGCGCGCATCCCAGGCGGCGTCGGGCGTGTCGAGCATGACGAGCACAAGGTCAAAGCGGCTGAGGAGCGGCGCCGGGAGCGCAGTGTTGACAGCAAGCGATGCGCTGGAGTCGTAGGCGCCCCTGGGATTCATGGCAGCAACCACGGAGCAGCGCGCATTCAGACGGCACACGATGCCGGCCTTTGCAACCGAGATGCTCTGCTGCTCCATGGCCTCGAGGATCGTGGCCTTCTCGGCGTCGCGGATGCTGCCGAACTCGTCGATGCAGCACACGCCGCGGTCGGCGAGCACCAGCGCGCCGGCCTCCAGCTGCCACTCGCCGCCATCGCGCACCGCCGCAACCGTCAGCCCGGCGCTGGTTGATCCGACGCCGGTAGTCAGCACCGCGCGCGGCGCCAGGCGCGCGGCGTGCCGCAGCAGCTGCGACTTGGCCGTTCCGGGGTCGCCAACCAGAAGCAGGTGCCCGTCGCCGCGCACTCGCAATCCCGAAGCGCCGCAGCCGACGCCGACGCCGCCGACAAGCGTCAGCGCAACCGCCAGCTTCGCGTAGAACAGCCCGTGCACCTGCGGACAAACCGCCGCAACTATCGCGTTGCGCGCCGCCATCGGCCTCGCCGCGCCGTCGCGCCAGTGCCGGCGGAACATCGCGAGCTCCTCGCTCTGCGCGCCCGCCGAATCCGCCGCCGACTCCAGCGTCCCGGCCGCCGAGCGCACGCGCACGCTGCTGGCGCGCACGGCAACCGCGATATCGGGCCGCTCGCCAACAGCCGGCGCGCGCCATCGCCACACCACAACGCCGACAACCGTGACGGCGTCGCCCGACTTTGCGCAGTCGACGAGTCCGGCCTCCAGCAGCACGGCGACGGCACGAGGAATCGAGCCCAGCGCCAGCCGCTCCGCCTGCTCCTGCACCTTGATCTCCTGGTAGTCGATGCACCGGTCGGCGGCATCGTTCTCCGCGTCGCCGACTGCCGCGGCAAACGCCGTGGATGCGCATGGCTCGGCACCGGGCGCCAAGCACCGTGTTGGCCGCGCAAGGTGGTTGTACTGCTCGGGCTCGGCGTGCACATCGAACTCGCCTGCGCACCGCGCGCACCGGTACCGCCGCCGCGTCTCCATCATCTTCACAACGCCCGTGCGCACTACCGTGCCCGACACACTCACCAGCCGCCCGACATCCGCCGATCCCGGCGCGCGGGTCCGGGCGACGGCCGGGTGGTTCGGCAGGTGCTCGATGCGCACCGCCACCTTTCTCCTGCGCGCACTGCTGCTTGCTGCCATCGCCATTGCTGCTGCCTGCTCGAGCAGCCGCAGGTGCCGCACCGGCGACTCCAGCAGCAGCGTCGCCAGCTCGTGGCTGAAGCTAGCCAGCTCGTGCATATCCACGCTGATGCCTGCCGCTGCCCCGTCGCTGTCGTCGTCCGCTGCCTCTAGTTGTGCCAGTTGCTCGCTGCACCGCGTCTGCAGAAACAGCTGCATTGCGCCGACAACACCAGCGTCGCTGCCAAACACCTCCTCCAGCTGCTGCTGCTGCTGCTGCTGCGGCTGCGACTGCGACTGTGAATGTGGTATTACCTCTACCATGGCACAGGCTCAATTCAAATCCTCGGAATGCAATAATTATAATAATAAAATGCTTTATTTCCTGCGCATACAACCAGCAAAAGAAGTGACCGGGGAAATAATTAAATTTGAATGAAAGAAAAAGGAAAGAGAGAGAGAGGGAAAAAGGCTCGATCACAAGCTTAAACCGGCAGAGTCTTCAGCACATTGATCAAATGCTTGACGCCAACCAGGTTGGTAGTGATGTCCGCGCTAATGGACATGAGCTCCGCCTGGGCATTAAGCGCGGCCTGGAACTGCTTGGCATCGATCGCCTGCACAAGCTGAGCAAACACCGGCGTGATCTGCGGCTTGGCCTTGATCTGGTCGCCGTTCATCAGATCAAACAGAAGGTTGATCCGCCGGTCCGCGTCGTCCACCATGCGCTTCTGCGCAGGCGCTGCAAACTGCTTTGCACGCGCCAACTGGCCGCTCAGCGCGGTGTATATCGGCTTCCATTCACTCGGTATGTGACTGCGGTCGCCAGCCGGATACTTGGATGTCTCTTTCTGGCCGGAGGAAGAAGAAGAAGCTGTTGCTGGTTTAGCTGCCATTGCTGCTGTTGATGCTGCTGCGGGTGTTCCTGTGCGCGGCGCTGGCGATGCTGTGACCACTTGGCCACGCGTTCCCTGTGCTGCCGCCATTCCCGCTGCCTGCTGTGGCGAATACTGCTGCTGCTGCTGCTGTTGTTGGAACGGGTGCATCGGCTGCTGCGACGCCATGTGCTGCGGAACCGGGAACCCCATAGTCGGCGCCGGTTGGCCAGGCGGTGCAGCAAACGCCGGCTGTTGTTGCTGAAGCTGCTGCTGTGTAGGCGGCGGCGGCGGAGGAGCTTTGCTCGAAGGAACAAACCCAGCCATCGGTGGAGGCGGTGGTGCCTGCTGCTGCTGCTGCTGCTGCTGCTGATGTTGCCTGTAAACAGGCGATCTTGCAGATGCAAACTGAGCAACCGATGCCGGCGGCGGCGTGTTTCTGCCCTGCGGGAATGGGCTAATAATGGCAGCCGGCTTATTCCCGGCCACTCCTCCTTCTCCAACCGCCCGTTTCGCAGGCTTCGACAGCATCGGCGGATCGTTCCACGCTGCGTTGTCGTTACGGTTTGCAGGCGGCGGTGTTTTCCCGGTTGGAATTGTTGCCGGATTCAGCGGTTGCGGCGGAGGTGGGAACACATTGGCCATCGGCTGTTGCTGTGGATAACCCTGCGCCATGCCAGCATATGGTGCTGCTGCCACAGGCGCGGGAGGTGCTGTGAATCCGCCAACCCCGTACGCCATTGGCGTAGTCTGGTATCCGGCTGCTCCACCTTGCGCTACTCCGTAGTGCTGCGCTGATGGCATATTGGATGATGTGGGCGGGAACCCAGTGCCAGCATTACTGGTGCTGTACTGACGTTGTTGCTGCTGCTGCTGCTGCTGCTGAGCGGCCGCCTCTGCCGCAGCATCCTCACCATCCTTGGTAACGCGCACTTCAGTCCACGGCGTCTGCGCAGATATCGCCAAACGGTTGCGCAGGGCAGCCAGCGCATCCTCGCCAGTCGGGAGGAGACAACGGTACGTGGCAGGCACACGGTCCAAGTACTTTGCCGCAATCGCATACAGACCTTGCGAAGCCAAGAACTGCGCATACTCAACGTAGCAATCGTACAGCGGTGCCAGCGCAAATCCTCCAGTCTGACGATTTTCCTCGCCATCGTTATCACCAACCGCCGGATCAATAAACTGAACAGCTTTACGGAACACCGACACCTTTTCAATAAGCAGATGAAGGGCTTTGGCATTACCCTTCTTCACATCCTTGTCACGGGCAATCCAGATAGCAGCAACTTTGTCCAGATTACCAGAGGCCAGGTAGCACAGAACTGCATTATCCATTTGTTGTGTCTCCTCCAGCCGTCTACCAAGCACCTCACACAACGAACTAAACTGGTCGCCCTGCGCATAAGTGCACAGCAGGGCAAGAACCTCGTCCCACTCGTCCAGTTTGGCATTACGCGCAATGTCACTCAGATCATTGGTAACGATTCCGTGAAGCAGCCGAATGTATGGCGCCTGCTGCGCACGTTTGGCAAAGTACGCTTGCTGCGCACGCGTGGCAAGCTCTGCGCTGCCGCAAGTAGCCAGAATCAAAGCGTCAGCAAACAACTCTTGCTCAATACACAGTTCTACCGCGCCCTCGATATCGCCCAGAAGCACTGCGCGCGTCACTAGGCCCTCGGCATCCTCGCTACTGACGTCCTTGTCCTTGTCGTAGATGCTGAAGGACGATGAGAATGCAATGCGAAGCGTCTGGATGTCTGCCGCTGCCGCCGCCGATTCGATGGTAGCTGCTGCTGTTTCTGCTTCGGGCTGGTCTTTGGGCGATGCCTCAATAGACTTTGCAAACAGATCCTCGGCCTCAGGATCGGCAGAAGCAGAGTTGGCAAACGGATTATCAACATCATCGTCAGCTTTACCACCATCATCCGCAGACTCTGCGGCATTTTCCGCCTCCTCCGGCTTAGTCTCCTCGGTCTGTGCGTTGGCAGCACGCGACTTGCTGTCCTTCAGCAGCTCCTCAATCCGCGCCTTCAGCGCCGGTTTGTCGAAACCAAGGAACCGAATCAGCTTATCGCGAGCATTCGACTCAAACAGAATCTGCAGAACCTGCCACGAGCGTTCCTGGTCGGTTCCCTTGCTCTGGTCCACGCGCTTGCTGCACAGATCAGCCGCCTGGTCGCCCTCCAACAGCTCCTCCAACTGCTGCGCCTGTTGCGCCATATCAGGTTCCGAGACAAAATCGGTGATATTAACCAGCGCAGGAGTGTGATGCACCTTGGCTGTACCATCGCTGGCAGCCTGTGGATGCTTACCAAAATGAACAAGCTTGCCGCCAAATCCAAATGCCGCACCACAGGGACGCGCAAGCCATTTGGGCGGGCGCTTAAGTGAAAGCGATGGTGCAAAGGCAGATGTTGACTGAGGTGCAAACGGATCATCGGTGGGTGCGGAGGCGGCGACGCCCGGCAACTGCTGGTCAGCGGTGCTTTCGCGCGAAAGCGAGTAAAGGCTGATACGACCGTCAAACGATGCGCCGCTCAGAAGGTTCGGGTTGACCTGATTCCACTGGACATCGTACACCCAGTTGTTGGCTGGAGGCAACTCGCCGATAATCTCGCCGCTCTGCGGGTTCCAGCAAATGGTGCGGTTATCTTTACCGCTGGACAGAAGCAGACCGGGATCCTTGCGGCACCACGAGAGCGACAGGATGCCGCGATGGTGTCCAGCAAACGACTGCGACGGAGCGTTGACGTTGCGCAGATCCCACAGCATAATGACTGGGTTGTTATCGTCGCTGGAGGCGGTAACCAGCTGCGTGGGGCTTGCTGGGTTCCAGTCGGTTGCCGAGATCCCCGCACGCCCGCCGCTGCCACCAATGACACTTGGGTTGGCAAACGATATCGCCTCGCGTCTTGTGCGCAGATCCCAGACAACCACAGCGCCGGTATTGCTAGCGGTGGCTAGAATATGCTGCACCTGATTGTTCCACGACAGGTCGGTAACATTGTCCAGACGCTGGGATCTGGGGCCTGGCGAGTACGACTTGTAGTCGCTGGCAACGTCCCAGATGAATACTTCGCCATTAGCCGACCCAGAGGCCATCAGGCTGGTCTGGAACGGATTGAACTCGAGTCCGCCAACCGCTCCCGTGTGCGCCGAGCTCGAATGCAGCAGTGCAGTCTCCTTGTCGCCGCCAATAATAGCTGCTGGGTTCCAGAACGCTACGTCACCGTTTTCCAATCCTCCTGCCAGCACGCCCTGCACTTCATCGCGTCTGCACGTGCTCCACGCAAGCCGCTGGAATCGTGCCGCTGCCTCAACCTTGCCTACAGCCGCCAGTGCGCTCTCCTCGGCTCCGTCTTCTGCCCCAACCCTAAAGATCTCCAGCTCCGACATGTTTGAGAACGATGCATCCATCGCCCCTGCCACAGTGCCGGTTGCCAATAGCGGCACATCCGATTTCTGTGAACCCCATGCGGGAATCGCTGTGCGTTCAACGTACTGGTAGACCATCTACTGTAATCAAGATGATGACAACGATGTAAAGACAAAATAAATGGAACAAGAATAATTAATAGTTTTGTTGTTATGAGCAAAAGGTTTGAAAAGGCATAAAAAAGTGTATCTCATAAACACAGATGGGAACAAAAACGGAGAGACAAGAATTCAAAAATGGTCTTGTTTTAAAAACTCGCTTCGTGTGAGCGGAGCGCAAATGCTGCTTGCTTGTTTGCTTTTTCGTCAAGCTTCAAACCTTGAGCTGTGGTTGTTCATGCTTATTCAGGCCGTCTTGGCCAATCAGATCCGACCAGCAACACGAGAAACGAGAAAGATTTGTTGTCACCCATGGAATACTGAAACACGAAAATTGGAAAGCAGTAATAATCAGCAGCAATTAATCAACAAGGTTGAGCTAGAAGGGGCCACATCAGCTAGATAACGTTTCCTTTGCTGGCATTTGACAATATTGTTAAGGCCACATGTAGCAAGCCGCTTGCAATTAAATATGTGTAAATATTTTAAATGTAAATATTTATTCAAAAGACATTTACTATTGGTTTATCAACCTTGATGCTGACTTTTTAGCCTTTCCAATGCTTTTGTACGCGCAGACAAAATTGCTTCAAGTAGATCGTTGGCAATATCTGCAGCACACTCGGCACGTCGCTCAAATGGATTGCGGATTTTTGTGCCCAGCTTTTCGTCAAGACGCCCTTTTATGGCATCCTCTGAGGATCCTCTCATGCGAACAACATCTGTTGTTCCAGAAGCCAAGACAGACAGTTTATCATTGTAAAACAGCTTGTTGTATAGCTCCTCTACAAGCTCACTCAACTCAAAATATCCCTCGATATCCAGAAAGCCATTGAGAATATTGGTGACGAAGTTGTTCAAAGTAGAGAGAGCAAAACACTTTGATCTGGCTAC
>JANBTT010000200.1:0-22635 GCA_027578915.1 Coemansia sp. RSA 1200 | reverse complement strand
CATGGCGGTTAGCGAAGAGTTTAGAGTATTGTAGTGTTTTAATGTTTGAAAAATATGTGCTTGTTGAGTATTCAGAGCCAGAGCCAGAGCCAGGGACACAAAAAGGGTCCAGAGCTTGGTTAATATGCAGGAAATTTGATGTAACAGCATGTGATGTAAAGAAAAATCGGGGAACTGGACAGAGCAATAAACATATTGTGTAAATATTCTCTGGGGGAGAAGAGGGTTTTGGTTTGGCTTGGCTTTTGTTTTTGTCTCCGCTCGGTCAACAAACATTCTTTATTTCCGTCCCTTCTCATCTATTATCTTACACATCTTTCTTTACATTCTATCCACCTATTTTCCATTCTTACACTTGTTACTTGTCTCCTTGTACTCAACTGAAAAATGCTGTTCCAAAAACTGTACTCGCTCTGCGTGGCAGGCACCGGCGGCGCAAACGAGTCGCCAGTGCACCGGTACCCCACAGCAATAGACAAAGAGCTGACCAGCTGTGCACCACCGGGCGTGCGCACAGTGTACGATGCGCTGTTGCACCGGATCAAGCTGGAGCCGGACAAGGAGACGATGGGCCAGCGGCCGGTGCTCAGCAGAAGAAAGGAGGAGAATAAGCCTGGGGCAAGCGGCGCGTGGACATACGTACGGCTGGGCGAGTACGAGTGGCTGACGTACAGGGGGATCGGGCGGCGGACGCGTGTGCTTGGCTGCGGACTGGCGCAGCTGGCAGAAGACCATGCGGACCCTGCAGGGAAAGAGAGCCCCTTGGACCCTGCGCCCCGCAGGGTGCTGATATACGCGCCGACGTCGCGCGAGTGGACGCTGTGTATGCTGGCGTGCTACTCGCAGGGAATGCAGGTGGTCACGGCGTACGATACGCTGGGCGACGATGGCGTGGTGCATGCGATGAACGAGACAGGCGCGCGTATCGCGTTTGTTCGGGCGGACCAGCTGGTGACGCTGGCGCGAGTCAGCGCGAGGGTGCGCACGTGCCGCACGGTTGTGTACTACGAGGAGGCGTGTGGAGCAGACGCGGAGGCAGCGACGGCGGCGGCGCGGCTGGAGGCGGACGGCGTGAGGCTGCTGCGTATGGATGCGGTGGAGCAGCTCGGGCGGCAGCATCCGCGCGACCTGCGTGTTGCGGATGGCGACGACATTGCGCTGGTTATGTACACAAGCGGCACGACTGGGCCGCCGAAGGGCGTGCTGATAGCGCATGCGGGGGTGCTGGCGGTGTGCGGCGCGATCCATGAGCTGGTGCCGCAGTTCATCGACTATGAGACGGACCGCGTGCTGTCGTATCTGCCGCTGTCGCATGTGCTGGCGTTTTTTGTCGAGACGTACTGCGTGTACTCGGGCATCCGCATCGGCTACGGCACGCCGCGCACGCTGACGGAGACCGGCGGCAGTCTGGAGCGCGGCTGCGTCGGCGATCTGTGCGCACTGCGGCCGGCGGTGATGCTGGGCGTGCCGCAGGTGTGGAACACGCTGCGCGCCAGCATTCTGCAGCAGGTTGCGCAGCGCCCGTGGCTCGTGCAGCGCATCTTCCACGGCGCCGTCGCGCTGAAGCCGTGGCTCGTGCGGCTCGGACTGTCCACGTGGCTGCTGGACCGTGTGGTCTTCCGCCGCACGCGCCACGCCACGGGCGGCCGCCTGAAGATCGCGATCACCGGCGGCGCGCAGATCAACAGTCACGTGCAGAAGTTTGTGGCGGCGGCTGTGTGTCCGATGATCCACGGCTACGGCCTGAGCGAGGCGTCGGGGCTGGTGAGTGTGCAGCTGCCGGGCGACACTTCGCTGGGCAACGTTGGGCCGCCGGTGCCGTCGGTTGAGATCAAGCTTGTCAGCGATAGCAGCGCCAACTTTGGCGGCTCCGGCTCCGGCGAGATCTGGGTGCGCGGTCCGTCTGTGTTCCGCGGATACCTCGGCGATGCTGCTGCCACACGTGCTGTGGTGACGCCCGACGGCTGGCTGCGCACCGGCGATGTCGGGCGGTGGACGCGCGCCGGCCAGCTGGCCATCGTCGACCGCCAGCGCAACCTGGTCAAGCTGGCCACCGGCGAGTTCGTTGCGCTGGAGGCGCTGGAGGCCGCCTACGGCAGCTCTCCGCTGGTTGCCAACATCTGCGTATTCGCCGACGCGCGCATGCTGCGTCCGTGCGCGATAGTCAATGTGAATGTGAATGATAATGATGGCTCTTGCGTCGAGTCGAGTGAGTCGTCTGGCTCGGCGCTGTCGCTGCTACATGGCGCCGTTGCTGCTGATCTGGCTCGCATCGCCCACGCCAATGCGTTGGCGCGCAGCCAGACGCTGGCGCACATCCGCATCGATCCCGAGCTGTGGACGCCCGAGAACGGCATGCTGACGCCTGCCAGCAAGCTCCGTCGCGCCGCCATTGCTGCGCGCAACAGCCGCCGTCTCGATGCCATGTATGCCGCAATGGGGCTGAATTTGACAGCCGAGTGAGCGAGCGAACGCTGCCCATCGCATCAGCCTAGACTAAATTGAAATGAAACTCCCCTGCTGGGCTGCTTCTGTCTGCGCTTGGCTTTGCCTGCCCCTAACCCTTTTATCCTTTTTTGCAACAGAAAAAATTTAATATTAAATGCGTTGTTTCTGATTGTTTGCGCTTTTCTAGTATGTCTTTCTCTCTTTACTCCCCTGGTTCTCGGCATCATTACTCTTACGAGCAAGAAGCTTAATTTGCGCCTGACCATATTATTTTATTTTTTATTTCCAACTTCTTTTATATATCCATTATCCCTTTGTACAGTATATTTCCTTTATCGCACTCGTTTTCCCTCCTGTCCATTCAACATTCCAGCAAGCAGAGGGAGGGGACGCTAGAGAATGCCATTCACGAGCTCTGCCGCGCCCGAGCTCCGACTGGAACTGAATGACAGCAGCAATGGCACTGACAGCGTCAGCAAGGAATCCTCTCACACAGCGAGTGCCGGCACCGAAGTGACAGGGCGGCTTGTGGTGCATGCGCACAAGACAGTAGCTATCCAAGGCATGTTTATCGAGTTTGTAGGCGAAGAGTCCGTCAGTCTTCGTGCCTGGGTGGTGGTGCCATTGGGCTCAAACACCGTGAGTCGCGAGGTATTGCGGCAGCGCGTATCAGTGCGTGGTCGTGGCGAATTGCGCGAGGGAACACATGAGTTTGGATTCACAATAACCATCCCGCCCTGGGTGCCATCCTCGCTGGAGCGCGATATGTGTCGCATTCGGTATGTGGTTCGGGCGTCGGCTTCGCCAGCAGCTACCTTGATGATGCCGTTTGGTATTGTCAGCAGCGGCGGGGATAATAGTAGCGGCGGAAGCAGCAGTGGCGGTGGTAGTGCTAGCGGAGCGTGGGCGGTGGAGCGTGAGATTCAGTGCCGGCGTATTCGGGTATCGCGGCGTCTGGCGCGGCGCAAGTGTATTGACCAGTCTGTTGGGTGTCCCGACGGTTCGTGCCATGTGCGCTTCTGCGGCTCCCTCAGCAGAGATATCGCAAAGCCTGGCACGCAGTTGAAACTCGATGTTGCTGCCTGCACCTCGGACGCGCGGTACGGCCTTCGCTTGCTTGTTGCAAACTTTGCAGAGTGCGTCATGTGCCATGTTCAGGTTAAAGGCGAGGAGCGGCTGGTCAACAAAATTACTAATCTGACCTCGTGTCGGCTGAGCGACAATGCCGGTGGCAGTGGTGGCAACACTGCCTTTTCTTCTGCTGCTGCTGCTGGGTCAGCCTTGGCAGCATCGCGGTGCGGATGCGAGGGAAGCAGCGGAAACTACAGCAAATGCAGCAGTACCGCTCATGCCAACCATTCTGGCGGGCCCAGGTACAATGGCTCTGCTGTTAACCATGTTTCCGCTTCTGCTACTGGCGGTGTTTCTTTTGGAAAAACACCAAGAAACACAACAATGGCGCAGCAAATGCACGCCTCGCACGTCATTCATGTGCCGCATGGCTTGAGCCAGTTTTCAAGCGACTACGTATCGCGAGAGTACCGTCTC
Organism: Coemansia sp. RSA 1200; assembly: GCA_027578915.1. Lineage (NCBI taxonomy): Eukaryota > Fungi > Kickxellomycota > Kickxellomycetes > Kickxellales > Kickxellaceae > Coemansia > Coemansia sp. RSA 1200. The sequence continues at coordinate 18,639 of JANBTT010000200.1, read as the reverse complement.
ATGCTTGTTGCCGAGGTCTATCGGATAGATACCACAGAGGATATGGAAGCGGAGAAGGAGAAGGAGAAGGAGGAGGAGGAGGAGGAGAGCAAGCATCTGCCGCATCTGCCGGGTGCGACAACCACGTTTGATTCGTTTGCACCAGCGTCGCCGTCTCCTGCTGCATCAACCTTGTCGTTCGGATCGTCGGTTGTATCTCTGCCATCGTCGCTGTCGTCTTCGGCTGGTCGTTCTGGGTTGGCAGTGACAACTGGGTGGCGACGTAAGCGGCAGCAGCAGAAGGAGAAGGAAAGGCATCAATTACAGCAACAGCAACAACAACAACAACCACAACCACATCAGCAACAACAACATAATCATAAACAACACCAAAATGGGAAGCTGTCGATATCGGACCAGTCGTCAGCCATAGCCTCGTGGCCGCTTGAGATAGTTGACCACTTTGATCTGCGGTTCGATGATCTTGTTTCTCCTGATTACAAGTCCTCGGCCCGTCAACCAGATAGTGTTGCAGCGCCAACAATTACAGCCAGTGAAGCAAGGGTCCAGATTGACAAGTGCCGCTTTGTTCCATTTCCGCCTCCGCTTCCCCTGCCGCCACTACCGTCGCAGGCCGCTGAAGATGGCAGCAACAGCAGCAGCAACAGCAACAGCCTGAGAGGAAGTGGGTCACCCGGCGCAGCATCGTCATCCAGCAGTTATCAGCAACAGCAACAACACCATCGACGCACATCGTCAGGACTTGTTGGATACCTGATACGCAGAGGCCTTCGCTCTATCACACCGTCATCGTCATCGTTGTCGCCAAAGGAGCAGCAGAACAGACTGGATACGGTGGCTACTGCTCCACCAGAGGTTGCGGACCTAACAAGCACCCACGCAAACGAAGCAAACAAATCGCTGACTTCGTTTCTCTCGCCATCGTCGCCCCGCCGCTTGCATCGGAAAGCACGGTCAAACAGTGCGCCCTTTCGAAGCAAGCAGCAGCAACAACAACAACAGCAGCAGCAGCAGCAGCAACCGTGATAAATAACTGACACGCGCAGTGTGTAACATATTAACGTTTTATTCTTGGATTATCCTTGGATTTTCGCAGAATAACAGTACATATTTTCTCTACCGCAATCACTCTTGCAAAAGATATCTTTTTATTGTTCGATTTCTAGACAGCCTGGTGGAAAAACAAAAAACAAAAAACAAAAAACAAAAAACAAAAACAAAAACAAAAATAAATGTACAGTTGAAAAGAAAAGTTAAAAGGAGGCTGCTACTGAAGCAGAGTTGCAAGCACGGCTGTTGCCGAGGCGGCCAGCGTTAGGAAGGGCGACATGCGGCGGGTGGATTTGGCAGCCGATGTCGATGATTCGACATTGTCGGAGGTGGTTTTGCCAAGCGACAGCTCCTCTTCAGTCAGACCGGTTTTGCTGGTGATAAAGTCGACAAAGTGGTAGACGTGAGTGTAGAAGGCAAGTCCGTCCTTTGCGCCGCACTCGCTGGATCCAGGCGAATCCATGTTGACGCCGGAGCTGGTGACGCCAGCCAGATACGTGGTGCCATCGCTGCCAGTGATGACGGTGGGTGAGCCAGAGTCGCCCTGGCACGAGTCGTCGCCTGGCGACAGGTTGTTTGAGGTGCAGATCTCGGGTCCATCGGCCGACGAGTACGAAGAGTCGGCCTGCGCGCACACCTCGGGGCTTCCGACAACGATGGTTGTGCTGAGGAGATTTTGTGAAAGCGAGTTGGCGTCGTTGCTGATAGTCATGCCCCAGCCCATCGTCACCAGCTTTGTGTTCTCCGAAAGCTTACCCGTGTACAGCGGCACAGCTGCCACGCTGTTGCTGAATGTCAGCGCACTGATCTGGATCACCGCAATGTCGTTGGCCAGCGTCTGCGGATTGTAGCTTGGATGCAAGTACAGTTGGCGTGCCGTTGTGCACTGCTGGCCGGCAAGCGTGTTGGATCCATAGCAAACTGACACCTGCTGTGCCTGGGCCACTGCGTTGGTGTCCTCGTTTACCAGACAGTGTGCTGCCGTTACAATGTAGTTGTTGGCTATGATAGCGCCACCGCAGAGAAACTGCTGGTCGCCATACGTGGTGGCCAGATGCACTGCAAACGGATACTCGTTGTTGGAAACTGAGCTACCGCCGATGATACGCTTCTGGATGCTGTTGAACGGCGTCCTGGGGGTTCTAGGAGTCCTAGGCATGGCTGGCGTCATATTGTTGTTGCTGTTGCTATTGGCTGCTGCTTTTATGCTTACAAGCGTGTAGGCGGCAAGCAGTAGCAACGTCCTCATCAATGCGGTCACCATGTGTATATTAAAAATGAAAAAAGAAAAGGGCAAGATGGTTGTTGCTTAGTTAAAGATTCCAAGTGTAAAAGAAGAAAACGTAATAAAACAGAACAGAGCAGACTAGAGTAAATATAGAGCAAGTAGCTAGAGTCTGCCAAAGAGGAAGAAAGTAAGAACGAAAGAAAGAAGCAAAAGAGCAAAGGAATCTAGCGAGGAACTGAAAAGAATAATGGTTCTTTTAAGCTCGCTCTCGCTGTTTGCTGTTTATCTCCTGGGAAATGTTTGCTCATCTTTTATATTTAAACTCTCGAGTCTTTTCCGCCTTCACACAAAAAGCACAACCCCCCTTTCTCCTTTGAAAAGAACAAACAAAAATAGAAAAGAAAAAACAAATAGTATTTGAGCGGAAAAAAGGCGAAAATAAAAGAGCTAAAAAAGGATCTGCCCAGAAATCATTCCATGCATGCCAAGAAACAGGCTCAATGGAACACCACATTGGAAACGTAATAAAAACGAGGGGAGGACATGCAGAAATCGTGGATGTTGTGCCACAATTAGATTAAACCGCAATCGACAATCACCAAATTAGCGATATGTGTGAAGTGGTGTGATTACGGCCGGCTGGTGGGAGATAAAGACCGTTTTTGGACGTCCGAAAGGATATCACGCAGATTGCTAATTATCACTTTTTTTATCTTTGCTTGTGCTTGATCGTGCTTGCTTGTGCGTGTCGTCCCATCATCATAATAGTCATCATCTGGAAACTAGCAAGCGAAGAAAGGCTGAGGGTTGAGCGAGAGAGAGAGAGCGTATGTGTGTGTGCGGGGAGTATATGGATTGAGGATTGAAACAAGGGAATCAGAAAAAACGAGGATGATGATTACCAACAACCGCAATCCATGCTTTCCCCTTTTCCTCTTCCTCTTCATATTCATCTTCCCCACTCCCTACTCCTTCATCCCTCTTCTCTCTTCTCTCCCCCCGCGTTTATCGTCTCTTTCCTTTTTGCTTAAATTTCCATCGCGCCTTGTAATCTAATTTCTAAAGCACCTGCTGCTGTTATTGTGTATACCACCTATATTGTGAATTCATTGTAAAATTCTCCTCCTATTGACAAAATAAAAAGAATGTCCGATAACATGCTTGTGGCCGTTGTCACAGGCGCAAACCGTGGGATAGGAAAGGCCATAGTGCGACGACTGCTTCTCCAGACAGAAAAGCCCGTGATAGTGTATTTGACAGCACGGAACGTCGATCGTGGCCAGGCAGCATTCGATGAGCTACGACGCGAACAGCTGCGGGTATCGGATCTGATGCAACAGAACGAGTTACGTTTCCATCAGCTCGATGTGGCCGATCCTGACAGCATCAGCGTCTTTGTAGATTACTTGGTGCTGATGCACGGCACCCAGTGCATAGACATTCTCATCAACAACGCTGGTGGCGTAGTCAAGCGCGAAGAGAACAGCAATGCCTCGGCAGCAGTACCGACAGACACAGAGCCAGAGCCGGCAGCAACACTAACAACGGCTACAGCCATGGAGGCACCTCCAGAGCAAGGGCCGGATGCATCTCCAACAGAAGGCGGAGGAGCCGCACCCAGACTAGTCACTGTGCGGACATGCGACCACGATACCGCGTACAAAACCGTCCATATGAATTACTTTACAGCTGTAAACATGACAACACTTGCGCTGCCACACATGCGGCGACATGGGCGAGTGCTGTTTATGGTTACAGCATTGGCACATCTTGGCATCTTTTCCGGCGATCTGCCAAAAGTGCTGGCGTCTGATGATCTGGATCTTACCCGCTTGCACATTATAGAGAATGGATTTGTGTCGTCAGTTGGCAAAGGAAGTTTCAGCAAATACGGGTTTCCTCCAATGCCCTTTGCCGTTGCAAAGGCCGGACTTATTGCGTATTCCCGGATGCTTGCGCGCACAGATACTGAGACAGAGGATTCGCGTGAGTTGCTATTTGCTGCGGTTTGTCCTGGATATGTGAAGACCGACATGACTGGGCCTTACGCCTTGCTGACTCCCGACCAAGGCGCCGAGACGCCAGTCTATGTGGCCTTGGCTGACGACAAGCGGATTCGCCGCCACAATGGCGGTCTTTGGAAACACTTTAAGCCGCTCAAGTGGTGAATTCATCGGCTGCTTGCTGCTTTTTCTTGTAATGTGGCACTGGACTGTAGAAAAATATGCTGCCGTAGATCCATCCGGCTGCATCACTTGTTCCATTAAGCACCATTCGTTGTCTGATCCATATGACAACCCACAGCGCCAGCAACATCACACAGATCTCGCCCAGTATGATGCCAACATTGGCGCCAATTTGCGGGTATGCGCCGCTTAGAATGTACCGATATAGCATGGCGCCGTTGTAGAAGGGAAGCGCGTGGATCCAGCGGAAGAAATGAGGTGCGAGCTCTGCAATTACTAGAGTTGACATTGTATTTGGCAGGATCGTCACCAGCGAGGCCAGTCCGAGGATCTCTGGCGGCACCAGAACAAACCAGCAGAATAGCCATACCGACACAGCCATTAATGTTATTGTTATCGTGGCCCACAGCGAAAAGAATCGCCCAACCGTATACTTTAGTGCGACCCCCGAGTACCCAGGCCCTCTGAATGCGGAGAACGCCAGCGCTCCAAGCATTCCCATATATGCAGTCCATGCAAAAATCAGTGCAACTGCTGCCAACCACAGATCCCGGTGTCGCACCTTCAGATAAAATGTAAATGTTGACATTTTCCACCCGATCATTGGGCCAATTGTGCACAGCATGCCTACGAGAAAGCTGAACAGATACGAAACCGGTCCAATTCCAAATGTGAATGGTGCTACGTCTATCTGGCGGTAGCTGATCGGCTGGGCTATAATGCTGGCCAGGTTGCTGGTACTGGAATTGCTGTCAGCAACAGATGAAGCAGAAGCAGCAGCCAGTAACGGCGGAATGCTTATTCTGCCTTTCTGGATTTCCTGCACCATGCTAACTGCAAACGCATATGTGGCCTTGCCTAGGTCGGCGGTAGTTGCTGGCTCCACAATCTGGATGTTAATTATTGGATGGTGTCCAGAAGACACAAATAGCGTCATTGCATCGTTTGGGTTGTAGCTCTTCGCATTGTCGCCGTTTTGTGCCAGCGCAGTCTCCAGCTGCTGCGTTGCGTTGCTGTGAATTACAAGCGCTGCCCATCCATTCAGACGCACCCACTCACGCACGCTGTTGACGCTACCAAACTCTCCACTGATATCACTGCCTTGGCTTCTTACTTGCCATAACGGCCGCGTATGATCTTCCGGCTGGTTTTGCATCAGCAACGCCTGTGTGACTGCGCTCCCAACGAGTCCCTTGTCAAAGTCAGCGATCTGCAGTCTGATCAAGTGTGCAAATGTGCTCCGTTTGTAGACTCCTCCAAAGAAAAGACACAGCGGAATCCAAATCATGAACAAACTGATAATGATTATGCGTACGTAGTAGAGTCCTCGTTCTTTGAGCGTTGGCCGAAGAGCGGTCGAAAGTAGGCTAATTCCGCTCATAACAATAACAATAACAATAACACCACCAACCCAACAACAGTGCTAATGTCTGTGGTTATGACAATAATACAAAAATCCCCCTATTTTTTATTAGAAAGCAAAAAAATACACAACTACTCTTTAGAATAATAGCAGCATCTAGATGGTTCAACACACTCCAGATATGAGAAATTCAAACAAATAACGGATAATTCGATTAAACTTTTTTATTTTTTAACTCCACACATGTTTCCAGCATCTAGAATGTTTTTCATACAAGGAATAAAATGTAAACTGCTCATTCACAAAGCAATATAAACTAACAAATCCTTGTTGTCATCGTCTCGCCTCAGAAAGTTTTTCAAGAATAGGCTTTCAATAGCGCTCTTGAAATCGACTGCTTCCACATCAAACAAGCCTTTAAAATGCTTGGAAACCATGTAAAACAACTCGTTAAAGTAAAGCTTTCCGCTTTGCTTGAGTAGGCGAATTATTTGTGATTGAATCAGGAGAGAACGCTCCCTGTCCATAAACTGCAGAGCCAGATTTTCTTCACTTATCTTTTGTATGCGACGCACTGTGGAGATGTTAAAGAAGCTTCTTCTTGGGTTGAACCGATGGTTAAGTAGCAGGGTTTGGTTGCCAGCATCAACAAGAATTTTGGTTCTAACCAATATACTCACTTCCGACTGAAGTCTGGCAATTTCCATTTGTGTTGCCTGGCGAATCATATCAACTGTCAGATAAGGCGCGTCTACAGAGGCACTGTTGTCTGCTCCAAATCCTCTTGGCTTAATAAATAGCGTCATTATGGCAAGCTGATACATGTTCAGAACAAATGTATATCCCGACTCTGCTGCCCTTTTTCTTCTGGCATGTGGAAAGTAAATCTTCACAGTAGCCGTAGAATATCTCCAATTCCACATTATCTCCCGCTTCATGTGGTATTCCCTCCGATAGAAATTCTCAAAGCCATCATAGAGGTTTGATATAATTTCAGGAAGCCTCATGTTGTCTTTGGGCGTCTGCTGCATGGCGTGTGGCCAGACCGAGGAACCAAAAACGCACACGCTAATGTCAACTTTTACAAGCTGTGGGTCAAAAGAGTTGCCGGCCAAATAGTCAAGAAACTTTTGTGTAATGGCATCACTACCTAGCTTATCCGAGATCATCCGGAAGGAGCTGTCAGCCTGACCTACAAGGATGTGCGACAATTTGAGATCCTGCAATGCGCGACGTTCAAGCTCTAGAGAAATATACTGGTTAGAAACCAAGCGACGCGCAAGTAACATTTCGTAATATATGAACAGCTCAATCTTGTTGTTAAATGGTGTCATGATAACTTGCAATTGCTGGATTTCATTCAGTGCCTGAGATTCCAAGTCCTGATCCGCAACCAACACCCGGCAATCAATAAGCTTAGCAGCACGGTGCTTGTTCAGGTTGATGTTGCAATACTCGGCAAATAACTTTGCTGGCTGGTGGCCATACACATGTGCAAAGCTGTCAGAACTGATCGCCTCATGAAAAGCAATTTCCAGCGCTACTGAAAATCTGTCGTCCAAAGACCCGTCAACGGAAAATAGCTCTGCAGCTGTTTGTCTATTCTTATTGTTTGCCTGAACTAGAGTTTTCACAAGAGTCAGCGCAGACTGTGTAAAGTTGTCAACATAATTAACCGTGTGGAAGCTGTTGATTATGTTTTTTCGCGCTTCATTCTTCAACGCAGAGCTAATAAGCTCCATGTAAGAAGTTCCCTTGTGTCGCCAAATTAGCAGAAACGCCTTACGGATTACTTCTGTATGTCGCTCTGGTTCTGAAAGAAGACGTGTGATGGTTTCTGCAATCATCTTTAACCTTTTAATCACAAAATGGTTCTGAATCTCGCAACGCAAAATATGCAAGGACGTTGGATGCAGATAATGTTCTGCACGAGCCTCTTCCGCCTTGATAAGACCGTCCAACCGCGTGATATACTTACTACTGTTTCCAGCCGTGTCCAGTCTGCCCAATTTACGTTTCATAAAACCAAGCACAGTTTCGATATATGGGCATTCGTAGAGCAGAATATATACCCCACTGTTTGTGCGGAAAGAAGGCTGGATTTCTTTTATACCTTTTGGTCTTAGCTCTGACAATGCACGCCAAGCACTCTCGAGAACACTGCAATCAGCCACATGCCCCTCCTGTTCCTGCTGTAACAAACATTTTACTGCGCTGGAAAGCCTGTTAGAGATAGAACAGACAAAGTGCAGGTACCACAGCTGGTACATCGTTTCCTCAATAGTCGGGAATCCCGGATTAAACTTGCGCTCAACCGCAACCCACTCAGTCTCAACTGAAAGAAACAGTCGTCCAACGGCTCTGGAATTCAGATAAAAGTGACTCCACTTCCTAGTGTAAAAACAAAGAAGCGTTCCATCAGTATAGTTGCTTGCCTCGGCTGCCAGGCTCTTGGCAAAGCGGGTAATATACACTATGAACCAGTTGTGCATTCTGCGTCCTCGATATGTCTGCGCAATAGAATCTGCATTTTTAACGTCTTCACTAAGAAATGACGGCTTAATGTCCGGATCCAGCACCTGCTTATTAATAGCGCTGCTGATGTCAATGTACTCTTTATACGTAAAGGGAAGCTCATGCACAATAATTTTGTCCAGTTTATCCTTGAGCAGACCCATGGCGGCCACACTGGCGATTCCCAATGGCTGAGTCATGTTGTTCTCTGCAACAAAAATAATAGAAGCCACGTTACTCGACAAAAATAAAAAAATAGTTGCAAATGAAGGAAAAAAGGAAAAATAATGAATCGCGCTTGCTCATCTTTACTAATTATTTTTTGACAGACGACATGTATGGTTTATGCAGATGTCATGTGTGATGTCTGTGTTTTGCACAACAAAACGCTTTAATAACAAAAACATATATGCACCAAACAGTTGGCAAAGGATTAGAGTCGTGCGCTCTACTCAACACAAATCCTCTTTCCTTTGGAATATAATACTTTTTAATTAAACACTAATCTGTTAACTTCAAACTGCTTCGGAATATTGAGCTCAAATGACTATGCACAACCGGACATTATCGTCATATGATTCGCATACAAATCAATATTAGCAGCCTCAAAGAGTAGACAATTACATGTAATGGGGCCCATCTAAAGTCCAAAAAAAAAACGAGTGAAATGAATATCCCCTCTTTCATCGGATTCACGTTTCCGTTTTAATAATTTTCTTGCCCCAACATACAGATAAAGAGATTGCACACTTCTTTACATCTTTTCTCTTTATCTCTTTCATTTAACTTTTTTTTTTCTTTTTTGACAAGCATACATATATTTTCTTATAATGCCGCTGTCGGTAAATTGGTTTTCTCTGTGTAAGAGAACATCATTGATACCAGCGTTTATGAATGTAATGCTTATCTCATTGCTAAGTGTATACGATACACAGCCTGGAGCTTCCATAAAAAAACCATACTGGTATAATGCAACCTATGCAGTGCGTGCAGTTGTATGTATTACATCGCTGTATACTGCATTCCGTATTATAAATACAGAGCCTGATCCAAAACTAAGTTTCCGTATAGGTTATGCAGCCCATTATATCATTTTTATGCTTGTTGCTTGCTCAGTAGTATATTTTGACCCAGCCACAACGGTTCTACTTACTGCCAAAAATCCAAGTACAATTGGCAAGGTTTGCCAGGGACTTGCCATCACATACCTAATAATTGTAGCTGCATATTCAATTGTCTATCTTGTTTTTGAAATGAACAACCAGCCAGAAGAAGAAGAAGCAGGAGGAGGAGGAGGAGATGATGACGGAGGAGGAGGAGGAGAAGGATGAGGGGGAGATACTAAAAGAGAACTAGTATAGCAAGTATTGCCAATAACATTAATCTGGCTTAAATGTATTGATCATTTACATATTTTTAATGTTATGCTGTGCAATCAGTTTACTACTAGTACTTTTACAGTAAAAGTTTTTGTTCAAATTTTATTAAAATTAAAATTACACTATTGTTATCAGCATTTTAATATTGAAATTAAACATCTGACCGATTGTTCACATGACGAAGTTGAAGAATGTCTGTTAACATTTTACAAAGCCTACATTTTAATTAATTAACATTAATATAATTTTTATTGCCAGGGTGTATTAATTAATATTCACAAGTACTATTCAGATAACAATATACCCAACTGTTAATTAGATGCTATATTAAATGTTAATAACATTTTTACTAAAAAAACAAGTACTAGAACATTAAATTTTACATTGCACAACAAGTATAAAATGCTGCAAATTAAAAATATAAAATGAAAGCATGTTTTCCAAGCAAAGGCAAGTAAATCATCAAATAATCAATTCACCTTGCAATATTCTGACAATTACATAGAAATATAATATTCATTAAAGCAAATTCTTATCGAAATGTCAAACCTTGGTCAGGGATGTAAATGCAAGAATACCTGTCGCAAATGTGGTGAAGTGACTTATGGAAGTTGTCCATATGGACAATGTGAATATCCCCTTATAAGCACAAATGTATGTGCAAAATGTGCTAATAAATCCTCAAAACCAAAATAGTTACCAATACTATATTAACTAGACTGAATTTATTTTATATACTAAAGACATTGAAATATACAGAGACAAGGAAAATGATGCGAATATTCAGAATAAAATTAGCTGTTTATGTGAAGAACTAGATTGAGGAGCAGGAGGAGGAACTTGGAGTAGGATATTTCTCTTGTTTTTTAATAAGAATAGCCAAAATAAACTAAGGAAAAGAAGAACAGTAATAAATTGTGATGTCCCAGTTAGGGTATTTAACTGCCCTCTTACTAGGCAAGCTGTAATCAGGGCTAAATCCTCTTAAGATTTAATCTCCACTATAAATCATATGACAACGCAGATGTTATCACAAGCTGTAAACAAAGCTAAAAACATGTGCCACAAATACAAGCATGACAGCTTATTTAGCAAGATAAAATTTTAATTAATTGGCTATCAGCTGCCTAGTTGATATTGGCATGTGACATGTGGTCATGTGTAACTTTTAATAATATATTTTAATAACAGGGGAGGTCAGTTCAATTACCATATGAATATAAAAGCCAAATACCCACCATTTCATAGTTTTGGTGATTAGCACATTTATCAAAAGTGCTTACCAATCCATTATGGAAATCAATTAAAAGTATAAAAATACTATTAAACTGTTAAATACTATCAAGTTATTAAACACTATTAAATTATTAAATACTATATAAATATTAAATATTATCAAATCGTTAAGGGATCTGCCCTCAAGACTCTGAAAGAGTTGTCTTTCGGTAGCTTGCACCGAAAGTGGGAGCGGATCCCGAGGGAGGTTTCGGTGCAGAAATGGCCTATTAATTATTTTTAATAAAATAATTAAAAATGAGTTTAAGAGGGAGTTCCTAGGGATAGTAGAAACATGGATACATAAAATGACAGCAGTGAATTTGGAGACAGAATGGAAAAAGAGCAGTAGAGGAATAGCAATTACTTTATGCAATGAAGCATCGGAAAGAGCAAAGCAGGGAGTAGCAGTTTTTCTAGCCCCGCGGCTTGCCATTCATGTCAAAAAAGTGCAAAAGGTTGAGAAAGCGATGGGGGGCAGCCAGACCGATCTTGGCACTGGACTCTGCATTCATTTATTATACTGCTGACAGAAAATACATATCATTGTTGTGTACTTACCTCCAGGCGCAGGCAATAAGGAAACCAACTGCTACACATGACAAGTTGCATATGCATGGGTAGAATGCATGAAAACAGCAGGGGCTGCCTACATAGTCATGGGTGATATGAACCATGAACTATGGGCAGCAACAGTTACCAACACTACACCATCATGCACAGAAGAGACCCAGGACAACTCTCATACCAGCAACATTCAGGATCCAGAGCAAATGTGGCCCAATCCATTGAAAAGCATGCTCATGTTGCCAGAGGAAAACAGGGCCACTAACCACTGCTGAATCCTCTCTCCAGAACAGCAGCCACTCCTACAATGGCTCTCTAGACACTCCAATGCCACTGATGTTTGGCTGGCAACAAGAAATCAGAGCACAGGGTACACACACTGTATCTGCAGCTCTCAGCAGGTGCTGGATTATGTATTCCTCTCTAATGAGTGGAAAGACAGCCCTATCCAGTGTAGCATAGCAACAGAATTCTTGGAGATAGAGGAGCACCATTACCAGCTATGGTGCTAAGTGCCTGCACCATGGCAAGAGCAACCACTGAGTCTGCAATTTGGCCCAGACTAGAATTGCATCAACACAGTGAACTTGTCAGAGGACAAGTGGAAGGAATGGGCAGCAACAGTGGAAGCACTGTGCCCACAGCTAATTCCATTCCCTGTGGATAATCCAGCCTCAGAGGAGGAGAACAGCAGACCACCCAACTCTCCAGCCAAACTAACAGCTGACAGCTTTGTGGAAACACTAGCAGCTACTATCAGAACACCATTTCCAAAGGTGTCATGTTAAGGAAAATGCAGAAAGCCAAGCAATGCGATCAGTAAAGCAATGCATGCACAACTAGCACTAACCAATGCAGCAACTGAATTTCCAAGGAGACATGGGCACCTACACATAGTGCTAACAGAAATCTTGCAGCTTGAATCAACAGCAATACCTACAGTTTTGATAGAGGCACTATGATCAATCATAGACCAAGTGACGGCTGCAACACAGAGATCAACAACAGATAATGCAACACCACAGCCTGCAAGCCAGCTGGCAGCCAGTGTAGCAACAAGATCTCAAGTCAGAGCCATAGCATGAGTGATTTTGTGCAAGCTAAGCATGCTAACAACAAGAGAAGCAACAGTGTGAACAGTATAAAATATAAAAAGAGCCACAGATGGACAAGAAGATTGTTTTTTAACAAACATGGACCAGTCGGCAAAGCTCTGGTCAAAGGTTACCATGCCCCCCTATGGCATTGACCGGGCTTACACTGGAACAGGTGAGGAAGAACAGTTGGAGACAGACCCAACATTGGTTATGCAACTTGCAACAGACCATTTTGACAACCATCTTTCACTGCATGTTAACCACCTGGACACAATGCCAAGGGAATGAAGCGAGATATACACACCATGTAATGATGTGAGCTATGACAAGGTGTCAGCTCCAATATCAGCAGAAGAATTGGCTAAGGCCATGTCAATTCTCCCAAGGAGAAAAGCAGCAGGACACAGCAGCATCAACTTTGAAATGCTGGAACACTTGGATAGCCAAGCATGGAGGGTGCTGCTAGACTCCTTCAATAATGTGCTGTGTGGCAAGGCATGCCCCAATTTTTGGAAAGATGGAAACATAATACCAATTCCAAAATCACTGACAGCCAGCAGACATCTAGGCTAATCTAGGCCAATTGCTCTGCTAGGAACCACCTGCAAGCTATTCATGCAAATTCTGACTGATCAGCTGACTAAATCATTGGTCAAGCAGTCAGTGCTGGACTTGCACAACCTGGGGTTCCAACCAGATAAAAGAGTGACTGACCTAAGTTATGCCATTCAGCAATTGGTGGAATTACAGCACATCAGACAAGTGCCATTTGAAATGCTCACACTTGATATTGCCAAGGCATATGATAGTGTTTCAGCAGAGCTACTTGATCTCTCAATGAACTGGCTATCCTTTCCACAGAGGAACTCCCTCTTAAACTCATTTTTAATTATTTTTAATAAAATAATTAATGGGCCATTTCTGCACCGAAACCTCCCTCGGGATCCGCCCCCACTTTCGGTGCAAGCTACCGAAAGACAGCTCTTTCAGAGTCTTGAGGGCAGATCCCTTAACAATTTGATAATATTTAATATTTATATAGTATTTAACAATTTAATAGTATTTTTATACTTTTAGTTGATTTCCACAACCACCAATTGTGTAGTGATCAACCAAGACAAAATTGGCCTCATAGCCAAAAATCCTGGGGTGGAAGGTACAAAGTTCAAAACTACAGATGCAAGCAATAGAAACTGTCCTTGGCTACCCAAGATATAAATTCCCCAAACAATCTGTCTATCCCCCATGCTGGTCATTTTCAAGGAATCATATCTTTTTGCTTAGCAAAACCACAGTCATTTAACAATTTTATTTATGTATTGCTCATGCAGAGCTAATCAATGGTAAAAACTATTTGTTTGTGTCATTTGTGAGCAGTGTAACAATCTTTGAAATTGAAATACAAAATACTGTTACACTTTTTGGTGGCATAGTAGATCTTTGTATCTGCAAGTCATCAGTGGATGCCAATCCTCATAAGCACACAGCTGCTAACAATCTACTTTTTTTTCTTTTTTTTGCTTTTAATGCCTTTAACAAATGATTAATATTCTTTCTTATATCTTTATTACTTCCCTTATAAGTACCATTTTTAACACAGCCCTTTTTATTACACCCAAAAAAGGTTGTTTCCACACACGTGTTTATCTGATTCCCTACATTTTACCAGTATTACATTTCCACAACTAGCACAATATGTAAAGCACCCTTCATCACATAATTCACTTTCCATTTTAATTCAATATGCTTTGGTTACCTTATCTGTTTTTCTTATTTGATGGGATGTTTTGCTTATGCTGAATATAAATTTTTTAATGCTACCTGCTCATATTTTATATGCCTTGTTGTAATAGTGTTGTAAAATTTCCATATGAATATTTGGACATTCAAGGAATAATTGCTTTTGGTGTTCTTATTCTACAATATACTAATTGTTTTTCATATTATGTGCCAATAGTATTTATCCTAGCATGATCAATAAAAGCAATAAAGCCAACCACACCAAGCCCTTTCAATTACAGTGGTTTCCAGTAAAGGTTTATTTTACCAGTAAATCTGGTTACACTTGAACAGTGTAACATTATGAATGTGCAGTGGTTTGATATCCTAAAACTGCCATGTGACTTCAATTTGTCCAAATTTTGTACAAACAGATGTAGACATCACTTCAATTTATCTATTGAAAAATTCATTGTGGTTAAATAGAATAGCATACAGTATCTCACAAAAGAGATTGAGTGATGTCACACTGTCAAGTTTGATTGGCTTCATTGGCCAAATCAACAATTCCTGTGTAAAGAACTAGACTGATGAGGAAAAGGAGGAAGTTAGAGTATGATATTCTCTTGTTTATTAAATAAAAATATACCCAAAATAAACTATAAAAAAGAAAGCAAGTAATAGCCTGTGTGTGCTGTGATCAGGGTATTTAACTGCCCTGCTAGTAGGCCTGCTCTAATCAGGGCTAAATCCCTTTAAGATCTGATCTCTGCTCACATCACATGACAACGCAGATGTTATCATATTGTAAACTCTACAATATAAAAATAAAAATGAAAGAAAGGCCCCCCTTTTTCCCACTTCCCTCGAGACATAGAATATCGGTGCTTTTTATAGCCACCGACTATCCTATTCTCTTTCAAAAGAATACACCTATTTAGATCACATCCTAATACGGAATTATATGAGTACAATCAAATGTTAACATTCCGCCCAAACATTAACATTGTCGTACGTCATCATAACATATCACAAGCTGTAAACACAGCTAAAACATGTCCCACAGATACAAGCATGACAATATGCCATATAATACAAGGTATTCTTCATAACTTACATTTTAACAGAATGTATATTTGTTAACAATTAAAAATCATAGATACAATAGCATGCAAAATTTGAATATGATTGGTTAAGATTAAGGCATGTTAGGTAAGAAAAGAAGTTTATTCAACAGCCAGCCAAAAAACTTTTAATAGTGTGCTTGTTATGATGACGTATGACAATGTTAACATTTGATCATACTCATATAATCCTGTATTAGGATGTGATCTAAATAGGTGTATTCTTTTGAAAAGGAATAGAATAGTCGGTGGCTATAAAAAGCACTGATATTCTATGTCTCAAGGAAAGATTTAGCTAGTGGGTTTTTGGAAAAAGAATTAATGATTATAGTTTACAAAAGAATTGCAGACAGGTTATTGCCAATAAGTGCTACTGGATTGAGTATTAGCTGCTTTTTTAGAATAAATTATTATTTATGAGCCTCCCAAAGTGTATCAATGCAACAAACAATTTCAAACATTTATATCTTTTTCATTGGTATAACTAAAAACCTGTATTTTCATTGCTAATACTGGGATATTTGGGCTTTTCAATGGTGTTTATTGCATGTCTTTATTTTGCCAGTAGCCTGAGTAGCACATTTGCAAACACAGATGTTCAAAAAATTGATACTCTCTTTCTGGCCATTGTATGCAACCCAAAATAATTCAATAAACCATATGATCTAGCCAACAATGTTTCGCTTATTAGATGTTTAATTACCATCAATGACCCTGTTTCCAAATATATAATTTGTGACAATAAAATGAAAATGGAAAGTAAATTAATTAAAAAAACATTTGGGTGGATAAATATTATATATCTAGAAACATTTAATTGCCTGTCACAAAACTGATATTTGGGAGATTTATTGCCAAATTTGCAATATGGCAATATAAAATACCAACAACTTCCTCAAATCTGAGTGATGATACTACCACAGTTTTTTTTATTCAAAATGTCAGTTAGAACTGCTTATGGAGTTAAAGTAACATACACTTCAAGAGTGCCAAAGAATTCTCCAAATAAATTCATTCAATTTGCAGAGAGCAGAGTAAAGGCAGGTGAGTTAGCTAAGAAACGTGTTATTAATCAAGTAGCTAATTATATTTTGGAGGAATCAAATGGAGCAATGACACACAATGAATGTTTGGAAAAGGCATCTCTTGCATTTTACTATAATTCAATATTAGAAGCAAGTGATGAACATTTTGAAGCTTGGTGGAATAGTGAGTAGCTATTATATAGAGTGTTAGCAATTAAATCCAGCCAACTATAGGAGATGATCAATCACAGGGTCACATGGCCTGTAGTGGATTTATGAGATTCAATGCATATATTTGTTGTGTTCCTACATTATGTGGCATCACACTAATCAATTAAGGTTATGATAAAGCATTTAAAATCAAGTAGAACATAAATACTTGTCCTGCACACATTATTTCATTGCTTCTCATTTTTCTCAAGTTTTCTGTTTTAATCTTTTATCAATTATTTGCAACTGTATATGTGCCTATATATGTGCCTGTGTATGTGCCTGGCACCCTTGAAAATGGAGTCTTGCCATAAAATTTGCATTTCTCAAGTCATCGTCCCTCAGCTTTGCACGCACCTTTAAAAGGCTTAAAAACTAGTCGTTCTGAAGTTTCAAGCAATTCCACCAGGCAGTTTTGGAGATATTCCAATAATAGGTTTTACAGCTTAAACTGCATTTTCCCAGCTTAAATCGGGGTATGGAGTCGGGCCACGAGACATTCAAATCTCAACGGATCCGGATGAAACCAGACTCATTGGATAGCCCGTCCGAAAAAACCTGTCGCTTGAAACGACTCCAAGGGGTTTATAAGTACACTTTTGCACAGGAGGCAACCAAAGACTTTTCATGATTATTTTGCAAGTTGCGATAGAGTCGCGGCCGCGTTCGGGCATCTCTTATCCGAATCCCACCAGAATTGGCACACTGGCGGAGACTGCTGAAAAACTCGTCGCTTGCAAGTTTCAGCCCAATCGGCCCACTGGGGACTGAGATATTTGCGATTTTGTCGCCAATCGCGCACATCAGCAGTAATGATCGGTGATCATGTGACACGCCATAATCAGAGACGCATACACATGTAATTGTCACAGCTAATGGCAGGGCATTTCATGCGCTAAAAAATAGTGCACTAGGTAAACTAAACTCGCTGACAACAATGGAAACATTTTTGAAAATGTCTGGAAACTCTTTGTGAACCATTTTGTGTAATAGATAATGGCAAAATAAAATAGTGAGGGGATAGAATGTGCTTCCTACAAACATAATATCTGTGCCACTGTGCAATATAGTGTGTGTTAGTGTTAAAGTTATGAGTATGTCTATTGTAAACTTTTTTATAATAATATTTTCCTTCCAAAACCAGCTCCCCCCAACTTCCCTCGAGATATAGAATATCGGTGCTTTTTATAGCCACCGACTATCCTATTCCCTTCAAAAAATACAACTATTTAGATCACATCCTAATACAGAATTATATCAGTACTCTCAATGTTAACATTCCGATCAAATGTTAACATTGTCATATGTCATCATAACAATAATACTACTCAGAGCCATGAGATTGAAGCTCTCTCTTCACGTGCACAAGAGAATCTGTATGATAGGCATTGGGCGGCCCTTAAAGTATATCAGGAACTGTTTGGAGCTTATTTGCGTACTGGCAGACGTTATGGAATGCCACAATGCCATTTACAAGCACTGCAATATCCTGCATCGCGACATGTCTACTAACAACATCCTATTCATGGGTAGCCGCAGTGGCATCAAAGGCATGTTCATTGATTTTGATCATGCAATTTGCAATGACGACGTAGATTCAATGCGCAACTTTGAATGATCCGGAACGCTGCTCTACATGAGCATAACTAATTTCGAGCGTGGCAATGCCTATCATTCTCTGCTGGACGAATGGGAATCACTCATTTACATTATATGTTGGACCGGATCCTACGACTGGCGAGCAAGGAGACTTGTTAAGGAGCAGAAACTAGCCAATCCAGAGCGCAAAATTCCAACAAACGCAGTCAAACACAGGTCAGCCTCACGTCAACAAACTGCGATTAGATTGAATGGGTACTGCACAACCAGGCCTGATAAACCAACAAAAAGAGTTGCTAACTG
>JANBTT010000199.1:0-22859 GCA_027578915.1 Coemansia sp. RSA 1200 | reverse complement strand
TCGTCTCCGACAACCGCTGAAATGTCCAGCAGCGGGTTGCAGAACCCGACCAGTGCACCGCGAAGATCCTGTGACATGCTTGTGTTTAATACAATAGGTATACAAAAAGATGAAATATGTTGGAATGTAAAGGAAAAAAACTAAACTAAAAAAAGTGTGGAAGAGAGATGCAGAATACTTACCGCTTGTCTAATTGTTTTTATTTCCACCTGTATCTGAAGTCTTCCGCTTCAAAGTCTTGGTGATTGCAACATATGCTTGCGATTTTACGTTATGTGAAAACTGAGGATCTATAATTAGTTTTGAATAATTCAAGCTTGTTGCACTGTGTTTTATATTACGTGAATGACCTCGTGTTTTGGTTTGGCATATATGTTGGTTGCAAAATCATATATAAACATCATATATGGAATGCGCTAAATGATGGCTTCTACGATGGCATTTAAAGATAGTCGTAAATTACCCTTGATAGACCTACTAAATAAAAAACTTTTTTTTGGCTACATGTAGAGGTGAAATGTTTTAATAGTCATTTCGTCTTTTCTTTTTAACTTGCTTTACACTGTAAAATGGGCCACAGAGAGACTCGCGCAATGTAAATATTTTCTTTTTCTTTCTTTTTTCTGGACATGACCAAAAGAAGGATATGGTAAATAATTCTTTAAACAATGGCGACGGTAATAAATTGGCGTTTGCAAACGTAGCACATGCTAAAAGAGCCAAAAGACCCAGAATATTCAATAGGTTTACGTTATGATATATCAGCCTCTTCTTTTTTCCAATATTTGTTCAGTCATTTTACTAGTCAGAAATTTTCCTGTATTTTGTATGCTAACAAAATATTGTTTTCAAATTATTCTTTTCTTTTTTGTCTACTAAAACTGGTATTTTTATTTAGTTATTATATTCATTCTATTGTAGTCATGGCCTTGATGAGACGTTTACTACGACCACTCCAGCTTGTGGTAGTAGTGTTTTTAATACTCACTGTAATACTCGTTCTTTTATATTCAAGCATGTTTTCACTGCCTGCATTGGCACCTGTTGCCATCAGTTTGGATAGAACCTATAGCGGTTCTAATATTGGAAAACATGTACTTGAAGAGGGCATTATAACAAATACCGACCCTTTGCTGTCCACTACTCCAAGTCTACGTTATTCTCGCGCAGAAAATGCAACCCTATCATCTGGAGATACAAAGACGTTTCACGCCAGTGAGCCAACGCTCTTTGTAAAGCAAGAGTTTAAGGCAGGAAACAATCCTACACGTCTTATCTTTATTGGCGATATCCACGGATGTATTGACCAGTTCAACAGTCTTTTGGAAGAGATCCAGTTCAAACAGGGTGAAGACCAAGTGGTGCTTGTTGGAGACCTTGTGGCCAAGGGTCCCGGTTCAATTGAAGTAGTACAGAAAGCTCGCAGTATCAACGCTTGGTGTGTTCGAGGAAACCATGATGATAGAGTCATTAGATGGCGCGAGTTTCTCGATGGGCCTGCCAAGGGGCTCACAAAGGATGACATTTCTACTCTTGAAGACTCGGACAACCTTCCATACTCTGATTTCAAAGTATCAGAAATACACTTTGATATTGCCCAGCAACTAGCAGTTGATGATTTTGCGTTTCTGCAGTCGTTTCCAGTAATAATGGCCTTGCCGACCCCGTATACTGAATGGATCATTGTGCACGGGGGGTTGGACGCATCCAGAGCGGTGCTGGAACAGAATTCAGACAACTGCATGACCATGCGCAACATTGGTCCAAACGGTCCTATCAGCTCCAAGGACGAGGGAGTCGCATGGTTTGATATATGGGCATCCAAGATGAAAGTCGTTTCTGCCTTGCCATCCAGTCCTTTTTCCTCTGTTTCTTCGAAGATGGACTACAGCAAGGTCAACTTTAACAAAATCATTTATGGCCACGATGCTGGTAGAAGTCTGCAGATACACGAGTACACGAAGGGCTTGGATAGCAGATGCGTTTATGGCGGCAAGTTGACTGCATTTATTCTTCCTGGCGAGCAGCTGGCGTCGGTTGACTGCATCAACTATGTCGATTCGTCAAACGATGACTAGTTTTTAAAAAATGCTTTCATTTTTTTGATTTTCCTTAGTGGAAATTTTAAATATATTTAAAGGTGGTCGTGCATTAAAATAAGACTAGATACAATCTGTTCTATGGACTAGATTTATTTTCTTTGGCTGCGCTATTGGCATTATTCCAATCCGCAATGTAGAACAGATCGCATACCCGCCATCTAAAGGGCTCATCGGCTATTGCCTCTTCACTTCCACTCACAGCGTTAATTATCCCCAGCGTACCAAAGTAGTGAGGGGTGGATATGGAGATTGGTATCTGCATTACTCCTGATTCGCTGTCCACGACACGGCTGCCTTTACGCAGATTGACCTTGACATTCGCGCTGGCAACAAATCCATACTCAAATGCGCACCAATCATGAAACAAAGAGGTATTGAATTTGAGCTTCTGGACTTCTTTGGTGGCACGGTCCCTTTTAAATGCTATGGACATATTCTCTGTATTCAGAATGCGATAACCTTCGCTCCTGGTTTTATAAGGGATGGTGTTGTCGAAGGCCTCTGGATCTCCCGCCTTAAACTGGGCATATTCTTTCTTTACGCCCGATTCTTGAACATCAACCTCCAAGTGGATCCGATACCCCTGGGCAGAAAGGTTTGCTATCGCGTGCTTGTAGAGCCTAGATAGGTACGGGGTCATAAGCTCATCCAACTGGTCATAATCTCTTTTGTTGATAGCCTCAGCAATGCGTTTCAGAACCAGGGGGATCATCTCGTCGCGAACATTATTTAAATAAGAATAACTTCTGAATGCACCAAGCTGGGCTAGCATGAAGTTAAACTTGCTCATCATTTTCCATATGAATGAAAACAGCCTTTGGTTCTGATTAAACTGAAAAAACTGCTTCGTTGGAGTTTTGTCAGTGTCTGAAGGCCAGATCCAAGGAAACTTTACAAATTCACGCCCACGCTTGGCATCCTTTGCGTAAAATGCGGTTTGTTGAAAGAGTGCATTCGGGCGTCCAATTCGATTGCGAAATGTGAGGGACGGCGTGATTCTAGTTGTTTTTGATATAGACAGGGAACTGCGTTTTGCACTTGCCAATAGAATAGAATTCATTGCTTTAATGTTCAAACGGATTGGACAAGACAATCAATAAAGTAGATGAAAAATAATAGCAGATAATTGCAAATGAATCAATAACAATAACAACAATAATTTTTTCGAAGGAAACTAAGATAAAAGAGAATCGGTGACAATAATGACGTCCACTAATTTTATTCCATCCTTACCATTATTGATTAAATTGTAATTAAATCAAAATAAGCTAACATTGAGGCTAATGTAGTACTTTTTTGTTGTTGTATCTTCGCTTGCGTTAAATCAGATATTATGCTAACTGTAGGTTAAGAATATTAGACTTATCCTGTATCAGTCTTTATGATTATTCGAGCACTGGCTTATAAAGATTAGGAAGTATTGGCGTTTCTGTGTTGTGTATGAAACGCTATCAGTGTTCTGCATAATTTCGAATAACTACTAACATTGATTTACACTTGAAAGTTTCTAGAAAACGCATGATATGTCTGCAATACTCGCGGACTATAGCAAATATCACTAGTAAACGGATACGTGGTTGTAATGCCAGTGCTGGATGTTCTAATATAATTTACAGAAGTGTATGGTTAAGCAATAGTGTTTACAATGACTTTCCTTTTTAAATTAGTTAATATAACTAAAAAAAATTAAACTGTAATACTAGAACTGTTATCATATCATGTTTACTAGTCCTGATACGGATACGGATGTGGATTTTATTTGAATGTGTGAGGAGGAGTATAAAGAAAAGGCTTTATGGATTAAAACTATGAATTATACCAGTACAGCATATGCATTGTGCAGAGAGAAGCAATTTTTACACACATTGGGTAGAATCCTATAAAACCAGTAGGAATTTGCAAGATACAATGTCTGATCTTCAGAACAATTTGTTGCTCAGAGCAATGAGTGAGGACCGAAGATCGGCGTCTGACACTTATCAGCTCTCCAAATGATACATGGTTCGGAACAATGAGCAATGAACTAAGATCGGTGTCTGACACATCATTCCTCAACAATGATAGTTAGGATGTTATAAGCTATTCCTGACAATGAGCGCTTTAGTATAAAAGCAACAACTTGTCTTGAATAGTAGTTTCCATAGGCTTCCTTATAGTAAATAACATACTTTTTGTGTTCCACTTGAAACCCCATTGAAACATATATAACTAAGCAATCCTATTGAATCAAACATGCCAATTCCACGTCCTCTACCCTCTCCAACTTCTTCTCCCCCAATGGTTCCGCACCTCCTAATCCTCAACCTATTTCCACAACCCCCAAGCCATCTCCCACACCACCTCCAGAAAGACGTTAGAATTAGCTTAAATAGGCCATGTTGAGCCTAAAAGAATGTATTTAATTGCATGGCGTATGACCAATCCATCTTTTTTCCTTCTTGAGGTTTTTTGAATGGATTATTCTTTTAAATTAGACTAGGTTTTCTACCAAGGTAAACAGAATATTAAAATAAATGCAAGCATTTTCAACTTGAAAAGATTAGAATTAAGAATGAAATAAAATGAAAATGAAATGAAAATGAAATGAAAACCAGAAAAATACAAATAAGTGAAATTAGCGAGAAAGTAGGGTATTTCTATGTGCAGTATGACGATGGCGGTGGTGTTTGTGTCTTGGTGTAGAAGACTTGAATAAGACTGTCAGTTTGTTATTAGCACCAAATCTCAACACACTGCGGTGTGACACACCTTGTTTACGAAGAAGCATACGCGAGTTTAGTTTGATGCCGTTTAAAGTAAAAGACGTGGTCTCCAGATGCGGGATTCCTTTTTTGATTTGATCGGCCAGGCCCTCGTATGTGGAGTTCTTGTCCAGCATCAACCTAAAGTTTGCCATTATTATTATAATAATATGAATATAGGTGTTTGTAATAAATGAAATGTTACAGCAAAATTGGGAAAAATAAGCTTTTATAATTATTTATTTCAATGTATTTTGCCGGGAGAATACACATCAACAAAAGAAAAATGACAGAAGTGGATAGGTGTGAAAGAGGGAAAAGGAGGGAAAGGAAACAAGACAAGTGACAAGTATATGTGATAATAAAGTAGATGTTTGCAGTTCTGTTTTTTTTTTTTGGAATGAACAATGAGCTAAGTAGTGTACGTTGGTGACTTTGGATTTCACGCTTTTCATTAATGTAAAGTTACTATTCTTATTTCTTTTTTTCTTTTTGTTTTGCCTTTTTCCCCAATCCATTTACCACTATAGTTAATTAGAAAGGGACGGGACGAAAAACCATGTGTATCACAAGCGTCGTATAAAGATATAAAGAACCAAGTGCTGAAACTTTCACATCCGGTTTTCTTTTCATTGTACACAAAGAAGATATCCCATCTCCATTTCCCAACATTGCACTTTTTTTTATTATTGAGCGGACAAGCACCAAACGTAAAGAAATAAATCAATGACATATTAGTAATATTCAATCCAGCAATGCCCAAAATGCACTACTGTAAAGAGCGGTATAAAGAGCGGCAGGACGTGTATTTGTATCTGTCCGTAAAATGGGAAAAGCAGGACTCACTGAAAAGATAAAGTTCATTACGAATTCAGGAGTAAAGGAAAAATTATGTAGTATATATTTGCTACAGCCATACCATCCAAGAATAGAATAGAAAGAAGAATGGCACGGAGATGCCCGTCAACTGCTAGAAGAGCTGGGTCATGCAATTTAGTTTGCGAATCATGTCGTGGATGGGAAGTGGGTCAATAATGGCTAGGCAAAGTCTTCGGGACCCCAGAGCTTGAAAGTGCGGTCGTACCCAGACGACGCAATGTAGCTTCCGTCACCGGCCACATCAACGCTCATAACCTTGCCCACGTGACCAGGAAGAGACTTTTGGAGCTTCCAGTCGCCAGTGGTCCACACATTGACAAGCCCGTCATTAGACGCAGAAACCAAGTATTGGCCGCTGCACAGGCGCGCATTAGTCTCGCGGTCGGTGCTAGTATCCATCATCGTTGAATCGTCGGAGCAGTTGGCAGCGGCTAACGCAGGCGGCAGAGACGCAGCGTGGAAGAAGCGCACATCTGTGATCATGGATTTGTGGGCGGGGATCTGGCAGATGCTTTCCAGCTTGCGCAGATCAAAGACACGCACAGTGTTGTCCGCACTGCCGGTGGCAACGTGGAAGCCATTGGGCGACCAGTCAAGACCGAATATTTCCTTTGCGTGGCCCTCCAGCGCCATAACTGACCTACCGGACCGAAGATCCCATACACGCCCAACGCCATCCAGACCAGCCGTGGCCACAAGCGACCCGTCGCACTGGAACCGCAGACAAAACACCTCGCGCGAATGGCCCTCCTGCAGAAGCAGCTCACGCTGGGTCGCAATGTCCCAGAGCCGCCACGACCCGTCGTAGCTGGCGCTGCCCAGAAAATCGCCGCTCGGATGAAAGTTCACATGCACCACACGGTTTGCATGGCCGTGCAATGTAGCCACAGGCGTCTCCTTTGCAGCAGACCACAGATGGATGGTCTTATCGGCGGCACCGCTTGCAAAGTCAACCACTGTGGATTCTGTGTCAAGGGCGTGAATGGCTGCAGACTGCGGACGGAACGAGAGCCCTCCTACGCGGTCGGTGTGTCCGCGGTATGTGCGCACCTCCTTGCATTGCGGCACCGTCCACAGCTTGATGGCGCCCGACCACGACCCAACCAGCAGCGCCTTGGAGTCTGCAGAAAACACAATGCGCGCCAGCGGCCGCTCCCCACCTACCTGCGACCCATCATTGGTGTACGACTGGAGCGTCTTTACAAGATTCTGTCGCCTTTGGCGGACCACCGCTAGATCGGCTTCGCAGTCCTTGCGTTGTCGCTCAAGCCGACCACCGGCATGTGCAAGAGAATAGACTGCTATTTTGTGACGAGCCTGACGCAGCTCCTCCGACCCCTCGGTATAGAACTCCTCATTCTCGCCCCCCTCTTCTTCTTCTTCGGCAGCATCGCCGTGGGTCATGACGTCCTCAAGATCACCAGGCGCTGCCGACTTCCTTTGGTCAATTGCTATTTTAGACAGAATATACCGCAATCTTCCGCGCCTGTCGCCCGCATCCTCTCCAAAGAGACATACCGGGTGGTCCAGGGAGCGCAGCTGTGCACGTACCTCCAAGTCGGCCGTGGGCACAGCAATTGAGCGCGCGAGCTTCTTGCGCTCAAACTCATCCATCGCCCGACGTCGCCGCTCCAGGGACTCATCATTCATTTGGTCGTCGATGGCGTCGCCAAGCGATTCGTCGATCAAATCAAGATCAACTGTGCTTCCGGCCAGATCCCGCGGGTCCTCCTTGGTGGACTCGGCGAGTTGCAGCATGTCGTCACCACCATCCTCCCCATCTCCCTCGTTGTCTATGTCCTCTTCCTGCCGTTTTCGTTTGGCTAGTGCTACACCCTCCCGCTCGAGCGTTCCAAAATGAACGCGCTCCTTTTTCGGCGGCGGCTGACTCATTCCCACTTGCTGGCAAAAAAACAAGGGAAAAAAGGAAAAGGAAAGAAAGGAAAAAGGGTGTGTTAAAGTGTATTGAGACTTTATGACAATTTAATAGTACAAATTCCACTAGCAAGACGAAGGAAAGGAAAGGAAGAAACAGAAGCAGAAGAAGGAAAGAGCGCCAGCGCATTAGCCTAAAAACCCCAGCAACTAGCATCATTTTAACGCTGATCTGGATGAGGATCAGTGTTATTTGATTAACGGTTTTATTTGGAATGCGTCTTGTTTTTTTACTTTTTTTCAGTAACCAAGCGTTGTTATCTTTTTTACTGTTCGTTTTTCTTGCCCCTATATATATTTTTGTTATTACATTTTGAAAAAGCTTGCCTTTTGTGAATCGCCAGCAGGTCCGATTCCAAAGATCATCACTTTTTATATTTTTCTCCAAATCTTTTGTTAGATAAGGCGGAGGAGTGAAAACAAGCAGTGGGGAGAGACGAATCCAAGCTAGCAGCAGATTAGAGGAAAACTTACTTTTTAAGGGAAAAGCAAAAAAAGGGATGCTTGCGATACGCAGGGTTTTGGCGCAGCAGGCTGCACGACTGGCGAGCCCGATCGGAGGCACCAGAACCGGCAGCAGTCTTCTGATATCGGCTGAGACAGCAGCACAGCGCACGCTAATGCCGGCTCGGCAGATGAGCAGCAGCAACAGCAGCATCAAAAGCAGCAGCAGCAGCAGCAGCAGCAGTCGCCGCAATACGAAGAACGACGGACAATTCAAGACATGGAAACCACTGGCACCTACTCTTCGGCACCGACGCATGGTATCGCGCAAGGATCTGCACAAAGGAGGGCCGATCCGGGAACTGACGGTGGCCAAGCGCCGCACGGGAGGGCGCAACAGTTCGGGCCACATCACGTGCCGCCATCGCGGAGGAGGAGCGAAGCGCAGGATCCGCCTGGTTGACTTTAAGCGTAGCGAACCCGGTCCCCAGCAGGTGGTGCGTTTGGAGTACGATCCTGGAAGGTCGGCGCATATTGCGTTGATCAAGCATATGGAGACCGCGAAGTTGTCGTATATCCTGGCT
The DNA here is from genome assembly GCA_027578915.1 of Coemansia sp. RSA 1200. Classification (NCBI taxonomy): domain Eukaryota; kingdom Fungi; phylum Kickxellomycota; class Kickxellomycetes; order Kickxellales; family Kickxellaceae; genus Coemansia; species Coemansia sp. RSA 1200. The sequence continues at coordinate 14,174 of JANBTT010000199.1, read as the reverse complement.
CCTGCCGGCCTCAGGCCGGGCGCCGTGGTGCAGTCGTATATGGGCGTTGATCTGAATGAGCTGGTCAAGGCACGACGTCTTGGAGAGGGCGAGGACGGGTTTGAGCTGGAGAGCGAGGGTGAGAGCGAGGCGGCGGCAGCGGAGGGCGGGGTTGCTGTCGTAGAGGCTGCTTCCGAAGGAACCACAGCTGGGGAGACTGCTGTCGAAGAGCCTGTTGTCAAAGAGACTGCTGTCGAAGAGACCGTTGTGCTGGAGGCCGAACCATCACTCGATGCGTCGCCCACGCGGCAGCCCACGAAGCGTGCGGCAGAACCGGATCTCGCATCGGATCTGGTTGGCAAGATCAGCATGGAAGTCGGGAACTGCATGCCACTGAAGCTTGTGCCGATGGGCGCAACGATCCACAACATCGGGCTCCACCCATTCGGTCGTGGGCAACTAGTGCGGTCTGCGGGAGCGTCGGCGCAACTGCTGTACACGGCATCGTCGGGACTTGCGCAGATCCGGCTGACGAGCGGCGAAGTGCGTCGCATTCCGGTGGATGCGTGTGCGACGCTGGGCCAGGTCAGCAATGGCGACCATAAGCACGAGAAGCTGGGCAGTGCTGGAGCGAAGAGACGGCGTGGCTGGCGTCCCACTGTGCGCGGAACTGCCATGAATACGCATGACCATCCGCATGGCGGTGGGCGTGGGAAGTCGAAGGGAAACAAGCATCCGCGTAGTCCGTGGGGAAAGCTGGCCAAGGGCGGAAAGACCCGCTCGCGTACCAGCTCGATGGTCATCAAGGGCCGTCCGCGCCGCTGAATGTGGTCTCGCCTTTTCTCTTTCTCTCTTCTCCCGACCGCGCAGCCTTGTTTGTGGGCGCGGGGGAAGGAGGAGCTGTTGCGCAGTGATATTGCTCCCGCTGGAGGAAGGTTACTGCGCCCATTGATTGGCTATGAGCGCGTCTGCCAGCATTCTTTGCCGAAGGAACACGCTCCGTCCGAGGTGACGAGTATCCCGTAGCATTAATTGACCTACTTTTCTAAACATTTTCATATCAAGCTGCGTTATGTTGTGGGCGGGTGGGGAAAGAAAGCTCCCTCTTCCTCCATACAAATAAAAAGAACAAAGCCAACGGCTGATGATCTAAATAGACCCAAAGGGAAAACGGAAAACGCCTTTCAACGTGTTCTGCTGCTCTATGCTTCTTATTTTCCTTTTTCCTCTTTCGTAAACGGCTTACTATATTACATTTATCTTATACTTTGCTCTTCCTTTTTCTCCTCTGTTTAATGCCAACCATTTGCCCATTCCTGGCACCTTCATTCTAAATCCTACACCCCAGACTGTGGCTGTCTTTACTTGATACCAAGAGAAAAACAAACAGACTAAAGAGTCTCTGGAAATGAGCGTGGATGGGCCTTCGCAATTGAAGGAGCGGCTGCTGGTCAAGTCCAAGCCCAAGACCAAGGATGCAAATGCAGCGGGGAATTCCGCTGCGCAGCAGACAGACGCCGGCGACGCGATAACATCGTCAGACGAGGGCTGCGGCAGCATTCGACGCAGCAGCGGCAGCAGCAGAAAGGCAAGCAGCCTGGTGCGCAGATCGTCGGTGTATGCGCTGGCATTAGTTCTGGCAGTGTCGATGGGCACGCGGTTCTGGCGGATCTGGGACCCTGCGCAAGTGGTGTTTGACGAGGTGCATTTTGGCAAGTTTGCCAGCTACTACCTCCGACGCGAGTACTACTTTGACGTGCATCCGCCGCTGGCCAAGATGGTGGTTGCGCTGGGCGGCTGGCTGGTCGGATACGATGGGCATTTTCTGTTTGATAAGATCGGATTGGATTACATGGCCAACGGCGTGCCGTTCATTGCGATGCGCGCGTGGGTGGCGGGCTTTGGCGTGGCTATTCCGCCGCTCGTGTACTTGACGATGGCGGAATCCGGGTACGCGGTGGGCGCGGCGACGGCGACGGCGCTTCTTGTTGCGCTGGACAACGCGCTGGTGACGCAGGGCCGACTGATTCTGCTGGACAACATCATGATCTTCTTCATGCTCGCCGCCGTATACTCGTACGTGCGCTTCTTCAAGCTGCGGTACCGCGCGTTTGGGGCCCAGTGGTGGCTGTGGCTGCTTGCCACCGGAACAATGCTCGGATGCGCCGTCTCGTGCAAGATGGTTGGGCTTTTGACGATCTCGCTTGTCGGCGGCGCCGTGCTCTACGATCTCTGGCGCATCTTCGACATCCGTCGCGGATCCACGCTGTCCGACATCGGGCGCCACTTTGCCGCCCGTGCTGGTGCTCTCATTGCGCTGCCTGCTATGCTGTACCTGGCGTTCTTCTATATCCACTTTGCGGTGCTGACGCGTACGGGCCCAGGCGACGCGTACCACTCGTCTCGCTTCCAGATGCAGCTGATCGACAACCCAATGACCAAATCGTCGTTTGATGTGCATTACGGCGACCAGATTGCCATCAAGCACCGCTCTACGGGTGTCTACCTCGACTCGTCGTCGGCGCGCTATCCGCTGCGCTACGAGGACCAGCGCATCAGCAGCCAGGGCCAGCAGGTCACGGGCGCACCCGCACTAACCAACACCAGCTTCTGGATTCTCCGTCCGGCCACCGACCAGGCTGCGTTCCAGAGCTACATGACGCGCCGCATCGCCGGCGAGGAAATCCCCGACGACGAGGCGCAGCGGTGGCTGGTGCGGCACACCGATCGTGTGCAGCTGCTCCACGTGAACACAACCACGCTGCTGCGCACACACGACGTGGCATCGCCGCTGACTGCAACGCACATGGAGTTCACGACGGTTTCGCTTAACCAGACGGCCAAGGAGTTTGCCGACGCCGTGTGGGAGATCCGCATTGAAGGCGCCGCAACCAACGCGTCGGTGGTGCAGACAAGCTCGTCGTTCCTGCGACTGGTCAGTGCGCAGCATGCCGTGGCGATGCACACGCACAAGAAGAAGCTGCCCGACTGGGGCCGTGCGCATCAGGAGATCAACGGCAACAAGAAGCCCGACGAAAAGGCCAACGTCTGGGTCATTCCGCTGATTCGCGGCCGCTCTGCCACCGACGACGAGCGCGCTGCCATGAAGCGCAAGATCCCAACTCTGGGCTTCATCGACAAGTTCATTGAGCTGCAGGCGCTGATGGTCAAGCACAACAACGCACTGACGTCGGTGCACCCGTTCCAGTCGGCGCCGATAACGTGGCCCCTGCTTACGCGCGGCATATCCTTCTGGACAGACAGCAAGGCGCGCAAGCAGATCTACCTGCTCGGCAACCCCGTCGGATGGTGGCTCTCCGACGCCTGCATTCTGTTCTACGTGTTTGCCGTGGTTGTTCTCGAACTGTGTCGCAGACGCAATGTCGCTGTCGTCGACTCCGTCAGACACCGCCATCTGCTTCGGTCCGGCGGATTCATTGCGTCGGCCTGGCTTGCGCACTACTTCCCCTTCTTCATGATGGGCCGCTCCCTGTTTCTCCACCACTACCTGCCCGCCGCCATCTTCGCTTACATGATGGTTGGCGTGGCATTCCAGTTCCTCCTTTTCCCCCAGTACCAGCGCTACTCGCTGCGTCGCTGGAACGCATCTGCCCGTGCCCTGGTGCCCTCCCCCGCCGCGCTCCTTGCCTTTGTCCTCATTGTTGCGCTGCAGACCGTTTCGTTCGTGTATTTTGCTCCGATCTCCTACGGTTCCACCAGCTTGGCGCCCGAGCAGGTGCGTGCGAGAATGGTGCTGTCTTCGTATGACCTTCATTTCCAGAAGTAGAACAAGAAAAGTATGTTTTTTTCTTGTTTGTTTTGTTCAATTATTGTCTCTCTCTCTCTCTCAAGATTGCAAGGAACAAGGAAGTTCCCTCTACCCAGCACTGGATGTTAATATTGGCAAATATATATTGACCCTTTGTCTGGCAGTCTTCAATCAATGGAAAACGGTTGCCAACTGTAGGACAAGATGTCCCAGTATCCTCACTGAACAGCATCGCAAGAAACATGTCTGAAAACCAAACACTATTTCATTATTTCCAGAAAAGATTGACGCTGAATCGCCCAATATGCAGCTATTGCTCTAGATTTAGATCCAATATATCTGCTCTGTGGTAACAAATCAGTCTTTTGCGATTTATTATTATTACTCTATTGTAACTTTAGCCTGTTTCATTTTATTCCCGATGACCCTGAAAAGAAAACGCGAGGTTAAAAACCCACTTGCACAGGCAATTTTCTACCCAAACAAAAGAGACGCAGTGCTCATTCACGACTTGGGTCTGGAACACTGTTATGATGACGTTGAGATGTTAACATTTGATCAAAATGTTAGCATCATATACTCATCAGTAATAAAGATTTATATTAGGATTTGATCCAAATAGTTGTATTCTTGAGCAATGAAATAGTTAGCAACTATAAAAGTGACAACATTCTTTATCGTAAACTTGCGTTTTTTCAATAATATTTTTTCATTTAATAAATAGCTAAAAAGTGCCTAACGAAAACTTCTATCAAAACATAGAATATCGGTGCTTTTATAGCCACCGACTATCCTATTTCCGAAGAATGCAACTATTTGAATCACATCCTAATATGGATTGTACTTATCGATGAGTGCTCAAAATGTCAACATTCCAATCAAATGTTAACAATTTGATACGTCATCATAACATAATATTAGGGTCAGCAGCTATGAATATCGATGTCGCCTTTAGATTTTTCATCATTTCTCTGCACAATGTCAATTGGCTCGATCCACACCGCCTGTTCTCTTGCACTTGAATCCCTCTTAAGGCTTTAGAACCGAAACTGCGTACTTGAGGTTGTTATTCATTGCCAAAATAATAATAAATGTGTTTTCAGTGGTGCTACCAATTATCGTCTACTGAAATTTTCTCGATAATAGTTTTTAATAAATAATATCCACAATTTCACTAATGAAAACTTCCATCGCAACCAAGAATACTGACACTTTTATAGCCTCTAACCATTCCGTTGCTCAAGAATAGAACCGTTTAAATCGAATCCTAATATACACCTGTATTACTGATGGATATATGATGTTAACATCTCATACGTCATCATAACAAAGCATGGATAGCAAGAGGATCTTTTTAGCTCATATCGTACAACATATGAATGGTGAGTATCCACTGCTCCGGGATTTTGTAATCGAGATTCACAAAAAGCTTTTCCTCTACAATAAAGACTGCAGCAGATCGGTAGCTATCTTTGGGGATGATCGGCTTGTCCAGCGCAACCAGTACAGGAGCAAAATAGTCAAGGCATTGATGAGAATAGTAAAGAACAGAAAACATTTGAACTGCCAGTAGAAAAATATTCTGAACTATGTAGATTTTAATGATTGTTGTTTTAACCAAAGAAAGAAATAATACCCCCATTTCCAAAATGAGTAAAAAAAAAGTTGTAACTTTCACTTGCGTACAAGCTCAACATAGTTAGCGGGGAACAATCCGTACTCTCCTCTCTGGTTAACGCCCTCCCACCACTCATTGGAAGGAAACTCCACATGCGTGATCCGCTCGCCATCTCTGAATGACAGCTCGCCATCCTCAGCGGCGTCGTAGTCATATACCGCGACTGCCTGATTCTCGCCCTCATCCATAGCAGGAGGAGGAGCAGCCTGAGGCGGCGGCGGTGGTGGCTGTGGAATTGATGCGGGTCCAGAATTTCCACCACGAGGAGGAAGCGCTGGCGGTGGCAGATCAGCTGCTTGCGCTGCTGGTGGTGGAGGTGGTGGTGGAGGAGGCTGTGGTGCGCCGCGAGGAGGCAGCGGCGGCGCAGCAGGTGGCGGTGGAGCTGCTGGCATCGCTGGCGGCAATGGCGGCGGGGCAACAGCCGGAACCGACGGCGGCAGCGGAGGGGGTGCCACAATCGCCGGCGCAGAGGGAGGCAATGGTGGCGGTGGGACTATACTTGCTGCAGAAGGAGGCAGCTGTGAAGGAAGAGGTGGTGGTGGTGGTGGGAGTGGAATTCCTCCTCCTCCTGGCACCGACGATGGCAGCGGCGGCGGAGGCGGAGGCACAACTGCTGCTGCTGCTTGTACTTGTGCTGGGCGCTGCTGCGTCTCAGTTTCCTCAATCAGTTCCACAAAGTTGGATGGGAATACTCCGCGTCTCGATCCATCCTTCGTTTCGCCCTCCCACCACCCTGGAGCCAGCTGCTCCACACCATAGATTATATCTCCTTCATTGAATTCAAGCTCATCTTCCTCGGTCGTTTCGTAGTCATATAGGGCTCGTGCGCGTTGTTGTCCTTCGGCGGAACCAGCAGAAGCAGAGGCTGTTGCTGCTGCCGCCGCCTGGCGACTTTGTTCCTCCTCTATTTTTTGCTTTTCCAAGAGCCTGCGGTTCTCCTCTTCCTGCTGCTGCTGTTGTTGCTGGCGTCTGCGTTCTTCGTTTTCCTGTTGTTGCTGCTGGCGTCTGCGCTCCTCTTCCTCCTGTTGCCGTTGTTGCTGACGTCTGCGCTCCTCTTCTGCACCGTTGTCCTGAGACTGCTGCTGTTGCTTCCACGAGTGCACAGGCGGCGTAGGCTGCGATGACTGGAATGAAGACTGCGATCCCGCACGTGAGCGCCTCAGTGCTTCCAGCTCAGCCTTCCTCTCAGAGACAGCAGCATTTGACGAAGAACCCGAGGCCGAGGACTCCATGCCGCCATTAAGATGCTTGCGGCTTCGAAGCATCTCAAGCTCACTCTTGGTCTGATCCGCCTGTGATACCCGGGCAGATGGCTCGGCTGCCCCTGCACCCGCCGATGAGCCGAACCGTGATACCGATGGCTGCTGCTGCTGCTGCTGAGTAGGCGTTGCTCCACGAGATACTACGTTTGGAGATTGTGCACGGCTTCCCTTTCGCAGCGCCTCAAGCTCTGCCTGCGTTTCGTCATGCTGTGACATATACGAAGACGACGGCGGTGGAGCAAAACGAGAAGCGTCAACACCTGGAGAGCTTGGTTGCGGCGACTCTTTTGCTGCAATTGATGGGCTGCGTGCGCCGCCAAACAGCGAGGACACCGGCCGTCCGCCTGCTGCTGAGCTACCACTGCTGCCACCGAACAGCGGCTTTGACCCTCCTGCTGCTGGCGACCCACCAAACGGCTTTGGCGCAGGCTTCGCTTGGCTTGCAGCAACCGATGCCGATGCTGCTGCTGCCGACCATGCCGGGCCCTTGGTAACGGATGGTGCGCCATACGATCCGCCCTTCCTATACGCAGTACCAGCACCAAATGCCGGTTTGGCAGCCGGTGTCGGAGGCTGCTGCTGTGGGCGTCTTGGTTGCGTATGATAAGAGTACTGCGCACCCGAACTGCGTTCCACCCGGTCCATAATCTCACTAGGCTGCACATCCTCCTCAGCGCGAGCAACAATCGAGACATGGTACCCAGTGAGCACCCGCTCCTGCACTTCTCCAACCTGTGCCGTCACCATCCCTTTACGAAATACCGGCACTCCTCGTCCGCACCACGAGATAAACACAAACTTGGGTAAGCGGGTGTTGGGATCCTCTACACGTGCAAATGCAAACTGCACCTTCCCATCGTCAAACTCATCTGCAAGCTCCTCAAGCCCTCCGCTTCCTTGCGAATCAACCGCAAGGACATTTCCTCCGCGCTCAAATCCGTACACTGCCCAGTCTATCGACGGGTCCTTGTCCAGTATGCGTTGATGAGTTGACGTAATCTCATTGCCATGAACTGACAGATCTATTCCACTACTCATGGTATCTCTGCTCTGCTTCTAAATATATGTGGAAAGAAATTGAGGTTAGACTTGTGGTAATACTCTAACAAAAACTAAAATATATAACTAGCTGGTAGTAAATTGTACTCTGACCAAAAAGCAAAAAGAGAGAAGAGCAAAAGTCCGAGTTTTCAGACTTTAACAAGACAGGAGAAAGGGGACAAGCTTCCGCTTCCAAGTGAAACAAAGCCCCATCTATCTCTCCCCTACACGTTTCACAAAAAAAGCAGCGTCTCTTGGCAAACGGCTGCATCCCAAGAAAGCGGGTTGCGTGAAGCCTTGCCTTATTCTTAGACATTCAGTCGGACTTGGCAAAGGAGGAACAAGAATCTTTTCTTGCTTTGTGTCCCTAACCCCCGTTCCTCCTACCAGGATTTCCATTTTCCGCACATAAAATAAAAGCCTCTGCTATTCTCCCATGCTTTCTCCCCCATCAAGCATGGCGCCGATCACGTGCTCGTGATAGAGTGATTATGTGCTGCATTTTTCCTGCACGAACTTAGCGCCTTAATGCAAAAAAAGCACACTAAAACAGTTGCCAACCTTTGCTTCTTTCTTGGTTTTATTCTACTGTTTTCTATATTACATATTAATTCCTTCGTGTCGCATTTGCACCGCGGATTCACCTTGTTTTCTCACTCGTTTTCATATTAGCAGCTGAATTGTAGTAGCAAAGCACCAGTTATTCTCGCGTGTTCTGCATTCCGTGTAATTCACATTTACTATCCCCTCCTTTTTTCATTTACAAGTAACACTTCCTTCGTGTCAGGCGTTGAACGCTTTTACAATCCGGCAAATATACAGAAATGCCTCTGGTTGGGGTTCGCCGTGCAATCTACAGCTATACACCTGCAGCCACCGATGAGCTCACGCTGACTGACGGCGATGTTCTCTACATCCTGGACAATGACGACCCAGATTGGCTCCAGGCCAAAAAGAAGCAGTTTAATATTGACGACCCTATTGAGCAGGGTCTAGTTCCTACCAACCACACAGAACTCGTAAGTCTCTCTTTCTTTCTCTTATGCATGCATTTCTTCGTATTATCATTGATGCCATCTTTTCTTATTGCGGACAACTTGTTCCTGAATACTCCTTTTTTCTTTTGATTCAATCTACTCCACCTGCACACGCCCCCCATCCCTTTTATTTCGTTGTTGCTTTTTTGTTTCCTCATTTTGCATTGTTTTGATGTCAACTAACACCATCCCTTCTCCTCTGTAACATGAAAACAAAAACAAAAAACTCGTTCTTTGCAAGTAGGTTGAATCGATTGCCCGTGCAAAGGCACTTTACGATTATGATCCTGTGGAGAGCGAGGAGACCTCTCTGACCGAGGGCGAGGATGTGCTGATTATCGAGGAAGACGATCCCGACTGGTTTATGACCAAATCCAAGGGCGGCTACGGGTTTGTCCCAAAGGCATATGTGGAGGTGGTATCTGCTGATACGTCAGGGCCACACGACAATGACAGCACAGTTGTAGAAGAATCACGGCCGTTGCCGCCACAGCCTACAGCCGGAGCCCCAGCTCCACCGGTCGCGCTGCCTCAACCACCGATGCCGCCGCCATTGCCACCACTTGGCATGCCCTCTGATCAGCCGAGGTCTAGTGAAGCCAACAGCGTTGTTGCGCATGCTACGCCTGCTACCTCTATCTCTGAGCCCCAGGTATCATCGGTACCAACCCCACCTGTACTTCCACCCCTTCCTCCGCCTGTTCCATCACAGTTCTCCTCGACACAACCAGCAACGCTGCCGCAACCACCACAGCCCCTCTCAACGATACAAACGGCACTACCACCCACACAGACAGCAGCCCAGCCAGTAGACACCATCTCACACTTTAACGTGGTAGAGGGAAAGAAGAAGAAGAAGGGCAACATGGTTACGCTAGGAATAAGCAACAGCATGTTTATGGTGGATAGCAGAAACGATGCCATTCCGCCAAAAAAGTTTTCCATGCACGATGTGACAAAGTGCACGGCCAAGAAGGGTGTTCTGGGCGTGGAAATAGGAGGATATGCGCCCGCGGCCTTTGACTTTGCTTGCTCATCCAACGCTGAGGCTGAAACCATATCGGATGCAATCAATGCAGCCAGGCGCGGAATGTTTATTGGCAAAAAGTCCATGGATGTTTCCGAGACACAAATGATGTCTCCTCGCTCGCCCAGCATTGTCGGCACTGCTGAGCAACAAGGGCGAGGCAGAACCGTCTCCTCGGCGTCTGGTGCATCTGGGCTGACGTCTATTCCTCCGCCTCTTCCTCCAAAATCAGCCGTGTCTGCATCGGGGGAGTTTGCAAACGTGTTGTATGATTTTAGTAGTGAGGATTCCGAGGAGCTGACTGTTTCTGAAGGTGATCGTGTGCTTGTCATTGAAAAGCCCGATGAAGAGTGGTGGAAGGTCCAACTTCACCCTCCCCACGGCAGCATTGGGCTTGTGCCGGCCTCCTACGTAGAAATACAGACTTTACTTGCACAGAAATCGCCGACCATTTCTGCCGTTATTCCTGTATCAGTGCCCGCAACTGCTCGTGTAACTGCTGCTGGCCCTCTTCTTCCGCCCCCTATTCCTCCGGTACCACCGTTGGACACACGTAACCTCGAAGAGGCGCCGCCGCTTCCCGAGCGCACAGACGCTGTTCTCAAGGCTGCCTTTGAAATCCATTCGGCCGAACAAGCAAAGTCTGCATCTCCAACCTCACCGATGCCCGAAGCCGGGCCCATCCATTCCATTGCTAACGGCATCCTGTCGCCAGTTAGCCGGCACCGGACGATTGACTCTGACAATGTGCCGTTGCACGTGTTGCAAAAACGGCAGTCCGAAACAAACACCGCAACGGTGTCGACTCCAACCCCTGCACCATCAGTGGCAAACTCCTTGCCAGGGCCCGATATGAGTAAAGTGCGCACATGGACGGATGGATCTGGCGCATACACGGTTGAAGCGCAGTTTCTCAGCCTTGACGCACAGAACAATGTTCAGCTGCACAAGACCAACGGCAAAAAAATCACTGTTCCGTTATCGAAATTTGCACAGGCGGACATGGATTACGTTTACGCGATTACCGGCAATTCTTCTTCAGAACAGGCGGCACCTAAACAATCTCAGACAGCGCGTCAGAGACAGCTGGAGAGTGCATGGAAGACTCCTGGCAAACGTATTATCAACTACGACTGGGATTGGTTTGACTTTTTCACACTCAAGGCTGGAGTCTCAGCTGATAACGCACTAAAATACGCTACGTCGTTTGTTGCGGAACGTCTGGATGATCAGTCGATTCCCGAGATTACCACAGCTCTTATGCAACAGCTTGGCGTTAGACCGGTTGATATCCCGAACATTGAGCGGGCGTTCCGTGTGCACCGTGGACTCCCGGCAGAAGATGCAACTGCATCTCAGCTAGATAATCTGTTTGCCCTACCGACGCCTGCTTCCCAGAACATGCAAGATCCACAGAATGCACTTCGCTCGCTGGTTGCAAATCAAGCAGCAGCTAATGTGTCAGTAGCAAAGCCGGCTGACGTGCCCTTGGCGCCTCCACAACTTCCTCCAAGATCGCCGACAACCACAAGCGCACCTGCTGCTGCTGCCACCACCACTAAACAGACCACGAAGAGCGACAGCAATCCTTGGGGCATGGAATCCGAGCTTGACCGTCGGGTTGGTCGGTTAAAGCAGATTAAGGATGACGAGGAGTTTGCACGGAAATTGCAGCAGGAAGAGAAAGACCATCGCAAGCGTGACAAGAAGCAATCGTTCTGGCACAGACACCAAGATGAGCCCAAGAACGCAAAGCCCGATCCGTTTACATCTCTCGATGGGACTCCCAATGGAGGTGGTGGATCCTCGTCTGGCGGCCACCACCAGCGCACAGGCTCGTCGGCTGCCAATGGTCATAAGCAGCCGCTGAACTTGGCCTCTGGCAGCAGTCGTAAGAAAGCCAATAAGAGCCAGATCTCTGTTGTTGATCCTTCGCAGCTGCGCACGGCTCAGCAGAAGCTGAGTGGTCGGACAAGCCCTCTGGGATCATCCAGCACCATTTCGCGAGAACAGTCGGCAGCAGCTGTGGGACGCGGGCCTATTACGATTGATCAGGCTTTCAGCTTGCCAGGTTCAACCGGATCTCCCAGGTCGCCTAGTTTCCAACAGCAGCAACAACAGCAGCAACCTGTTTTTGATCCACCTCCACGTGCCCGTCCAACTACACGCCAGCAGCAACATCAGCGCAACCAGTCACAGAGCAATACATTTAACGCTGCGTCTCTTGTTGGCGTGGCAGACGCTGCATCCCGCTCGATTCCCGCAAGCCCATTGAACAACACCGGATCTTCCGGATTCGGCGAGCTGACAACGAACAGAATGGCCGCTGCTACAGCCAGCGGCAACACTGCGCAAATTGACCAGCTGGAAAGGATGGCCAAGGCAAGGGAGCAAGAACTGGCAGCCCAGGAGGCGCGTATCAGACAACAGCAAGAAGAGATGCGCAAGCAGGCAGCGTTTTTACAACAGCAACAGCAGCACCTACTTCAGATGCAACAGTCTCAGAAGGTCGAGGCGCAGTTGAAACAGCTTAAGGAGGAGAAGGACCGTTTTGAGCAGCAGCGTCAGGCCGAGGAGCTGAAGAAGCAAGTTGATCTTTTGCGGTCGCAGCAGCAGCAGATGCTGAAGATGCAGCAGATGGCTACCCAGGCACGCGGGGCCATGACGACTGTAAATGGCGGGATGATGCAGCCTCAGATTTCACAGCAGCAGCAGCAGCAGCAACCGATAGCAGGATTGTCGAGCATGGTCGTACCGACGAACACCACTGGCATAGTAGGCGGCCAGCAACAACTACAGCAACAGCAGAAGGCTGCCCCGTTGTCAACCAGACTGCCCCCTGCTCTAGTGCCATCAAGAGTCACTAAACCATTATCACCGCAACCAAACCAGCTAGCATCGCAGAACCAACACCACCAAACACCTGGTTCCGGTACCAATATGTTTTTGGCAAATGGAATGTTTGGGGTCTCGCAAGGCATCTCCAACATCCCAGCCGCTAGCACATCGTCGACCGGTCTGAATGTCCCAAGCAGTATTGCTGCACGGGGAATATTTTCGAATCACGCTGTTGCAGGTTCAACGCCAAACCTAGGGAGCTTTGCTAACAACTCGCAGCAGCCTATTATGAACACATCGGCTGGTATTGTTGGGAACGGGAATGGTCTTGCTCTGGGTTATAATAACAGCGGCAACGTTGCAGCTACGCATAGCGTGACGAGCTTTGGCACATTCAACAATAGCAGCAATGTGCAAGGCAACCAGCAGCAAATGAATCTGTTTTCTCAGCAGAAACAGCTAATGATGGGCGGCAACAATGGATCGATGCAACAGTTTAACGCGGGTGCAAACAAGTACGACATTTTCAAGTCGATTAACCCTCACGCACCCAGCGTATTCACCGGCGATATGCAGCAGCAGAACCAACAGAACCAGATGCTTGGCGGCGGCGTGAATGCACAGCTTTTGAGTTCAAATGTGTCTGGAAACATCATGCCAGCTGGATTTGTTGTAAATAACCAGCAGCAGTCCTCCTCCACTGGACCACGGCCAACTGGTATTTTTGCCATGGCCAACCCCACGCTTAGTCAACCGCAGCAACAGCAGATTGGTATTCCGCAGAACATGTTCCAGAATCAAATGTTTAATTCACAACAAGGCCAGCCACAACAGCAGCAGCGTCAACAGACCTTTGGAATTAATCAACCGGGCGATTCAGTAGGGTTTGGAGGTCAAGTGCAATGGCATTGATAGCTTGTTTTTCTCCTATATTTTAAAGGGTTGTTGATTCTAGTGGTTCTAGTTTTATATTGGCTCTTTTTCAAGTATCAATTTATGTAATCTTTATTCATTCAAGTCTTTAAAAGTCGGCAAGGGCTTTGAATATGTAATAATCAAGATCGGTACAGCTAATGCATATAAATGTCTGCATGTGAGTATATTTTGTTCAAAACTTCACTATATTCCAACGGAAAACAAGGAAGTAAATAGAAAGAAAAAAGGGAAGAAATAATGGAAGAAGAGAAAGTCAATATACACGATTCACAGCAAAAAATGAGAGACGCTGCAGGACCTAGACCTTCAGATGGATGTAGTTGAAGGTGTTCTTGGAGACAGTGCGGGTGCTGTACTTGTTCTTGACCCAGTTGTACTCCTCAATGGTGACCTGGCTACCCGAGACCTTTGCAACCCAGGCAACATGGCCGTATCTGCCAGCAGTGGTCTGGGCAACAGCGCCAGGCACAGGCTTGCTGTTGATAGGAACACCAGTCTTGCGTGCTGCACCCGACCAGGTCTTGGCGTTGCCCCAGTTTGGTCCCTTGTAGTAGTTGTGGAACTTGACGCCCAGACGCGAGTTGATACGCCATGCCACAAAGCTGGT